>RJWJ010030624.1:0-19761 GCA_004363605.1 Indri indri | reverse complement strand
TCTCTCTTTCTTTCTGCTTGAGCTGGGACATCCATCTTCTCTTGCCCTCGAACATTGGAGCACCTGGTTCTTGGGCTTCAGACTCCTGGACTTACACCCCTGGCCTTCTGGTCCTCAGACTTTTGGCCTTGTACTGGGAGTTATACCATTGGCTCCTCTGGCTTTCAAGCCTTCAGATTTGGACTGAATTATACCACCAGCTTTCCTGGTTCTCCAGCTTGCAGACAGCATATTGTAGGACTTCTTAGCCTCCATAATCGTGTGAGCCATTTCCCATAATAAGTCTCCTCATACGTATATCTACATATACCCATTGGTTCTGTTTCCCTGGAAAACTCTGACTAAAACACTATATCTGCCTTACATATTCCCCTATTTGCACGGATGTGTTTCAGCATTCTTTATTCTCTTCCACTGGTCTAGTTATTCAAATTTCTGCCAGTGTCACACTGTTTTAATCACTATAGCTTTGTAATAAGTCTTGATATCCGCTCAGGCAAATCCCTCAACATGATCAAGCTCCATTAAATATTCAAACACTCCATTGTTCAAAATGCGTAATGTTTGGATACCCATTAATGTTCACCTACTAAGAAACATGACATATCACCTTCTCTCTCAGCTTAAACAATTTGTTGGGACATGGGGGTGGAGTGGACCAAATTACTTAATTTAAATATACAATCACTTATGGATAACTGGAAATAAATTTGCATCATATTCACAGCTCATATTCTGAGAATATTTTTGCTACCCACATAATAGAAAAAGAAAAGCAAATGCCAAATTACCCAAGTACATCTCAGCCGCCTACATAAGAGACCATACAAATAATGACTCTAAATCAGAAGAAAGTATACCGCCTTTGGAGACAAGTAAAGTTTTCATTTACTTTCTTATAGAAGTGATGAGTTCAATAGGCGGTGAGAAATTTTTGAAAAATAACTGACATCTCAAAATAATCTAATTTTTCAAAAAACTGCCTACGGATATCCCCAGACCCAATTACTAAACATGCAAACACATGTGAGTTTTCTTTGAACATGTCGTTTACATGGAAATATATGTGGGATATTATTTTAAAAGAAAACCTTGAACAAGGTTTACTGTAATACACATGTCACACTCAGTCCTTCTGGCATGAAATTTTTTTCAAATGATACGCCTCTCCATTCATATGCCACTTTTTTTTTCTAAATATGACACAATAAAAGGAGTTATAGTTGAACGCATAATTCTACTTGAATAATCAAGCTCATTTGGGAAGTCAGTTCTAATGTCTGCAGCTGGGCTGAAAAGGCATTACTGGGCTTGCAGCTACGAGAGCATAAATGTCAGCAGGGGAACACTTGGAAAACGGTAACATCTTCCCTTCACAGCAGCACTCTTGGTTAAATGGAATGTTGTACTCTAAACTAAATTACTTCAAGTCTATTTGTGAAGCTCAGTTGGATACATGTTTCTTATATAAACAACGGCTGGAGATAAATCTGCCAAAACTGGCATGCTGATTTGTATTTTTAGTTATGTAAAACTTTTAAGCCCAGAAATGGAATCCAAGAAAAGCATGTTATTTTAGCCCTCAAAATTTCCTGGATATTTTATTGAATACATTATAATGCTTAATGCATATATTTCCTAATGGTCACATGGTCACACAGAAATTATACTCATTTCTCTGAACTGTCCCCCAGCGACCAACTTACTTACAGGGCATTTCAGCTGCTACAGAGTAGAAATTGGTAACTAGGGAATTTAAATGTGCTGCCAAAACTCTTCGATATTAAAGACAACAAATAAGGCACAGTAAGGCCTTTCCCCAAGGGATCAAGACTTAACCACACTTGGAAACAGAGGAAATTCCTTTCTAATGTCTTCATACATTGAAGAGAAGGGCATAATTCAGGAGTTCGTGAGCTGTAAATTAGCCAGAGCACCAGCATGGCTTCACTTACAGGGAGGTAGAGATATACAGGTAAAAAAAATGAGTAATTTATTCTTTTCCATTTAAAGAGTGAAGTATGCAAAATTGTGGCAGGGAGAATTGAAGACTTCAGAATTCTGAGGGCCTGTGGTGCAGAATAAATTATTCCATTCTCTTTTGATAATTTTTTAAACCTCACTTTATAGCTTCTGGTATATTTTTCTCAGCATCTTCATCATCTGTGCCCCCACCTCCACCTCTAAAGCAACTGCATCAGTGGTGATCCCAGAAATCTCTAACTATTGTTCAGAGAGAACATAAAATCCCACACCAGTATAACTGAAATTGAAAGTACAATAGGAGCTGTATACATTTTAGGAAACTATTCTCTGCTCAGGTCCCAACTGACAGGAAAGAAAGAGAGCATTTGCTGTTAGGTATAAAATGCTCTGCTGGGCATATGTGATCCTTTCAACATAGCATCTGATTTGATACATGAGAAACTTTTAACAGAAAAATAAGTGCATTAGCCACTGTTCACTCCCTCCTTCCTATGACAGGTGGCAGTTTAGCTGGGTCAGCGCCTGTTCTAAGCCCCTTCTAGCATGCCAAAGCAGGTCATCTGTGTAATCATACTTCCCAAACTCTATTAGAGCTAGCATTCTACATGTTATTTCTTTTCCACCAATCAGGGATTCTTGTGCAAGACCTTGATTCAGAACTGAGTCACTTGGAGAGAAAAGCATGCACTTCAGACTTTGACCTGGGATGACTTAACATAAGACGAGCAGAGCAAGATGCAGGACACCTACTTTCCTGGTACTGAGCCTAGCAGAGTTGGTGGATGCTGGTGTCAGTAACTGTGGTGGCAATTTCTTTTTTTTTCTTTTTTGAGACAGAGTCTCACTCTGTTGCCTGGGCTAGAGCGCCATAGCATCAGCCTAGCTCACAGCAACCTCAAACTCCTGGGCTCGAGCAATCCTACTGCCTCAGCCTCCCGAGTAGCTGGGACTACAGGCATGCACCACCATGCCCGGCTAATTTTTTCTATATATTTTTAGTTGTCCAGCCAATTTCTTTCTATTTTTAGTAGAGACAGGGGTCTCACTCTTGCTCAGGCTGGTCTCGAACTCCTGAGCTCAAATGATCAGCCCACCTTGGTCTTCCAGGGTGCTAGGATTACAGGTGTGAGCCACCGCGCCTGGCTGTGGCAATTTCTTGAATAGCAGCTTTATCCTCCTGGTAGAGGCAGCAGCTCCAACAATCGCCTGGTCCTGCACTCTGGTTCTGGCAGTAGTTCAGCCTACTAGAGCGTGTCTCTTCAGGCCTCTCCACGAACCTTTCAGCTATTTGTCTCAATAAATACATTTCTGATTAAACAAGCCATAGTAGATTCTGTTGTGTGTATGTAAGAACTCTGAGTACTAATATACCTTCCAAATCTATGAAATATTCTAGAGTTAAGCAGAAAATCATTGGATAAAATAATACATGAACACTCTAAAAATTAAGTGGATTAAGAACTAAGATTTGTTTTTAACAAATGGTTTGCATAGCTATGTAAAACTATCTATAAATCAAACAAAAGAGAAGGACTTTAGACACTAAGAAAATGCAGGTGATCTTAGAATTACAAGCAAAGCATACTCCTAAAGTTAATTTGCAGTAGAGTGTTTGTGACCTTGATTGTATTTGTATAGAACATCAGTGTTCTAAATGGTGACTGAGTTCCTAAGTTGCCTCAGAAACATTACTTGAGCTTTACTGGAGCAGAAATACCACAAAATTGCCACACAAATAAAGAAATAAAAGACTATCATGTTATGAAACTAGTGATTATACAAAACAGAAAAATTAAATAAGGAAGAATTTAACTTACAGTGGATGCTGGCTTTTGAGGGGACAAATGAGTTTAATTAGATGACGAAAACTTAGAAATCATTGTTGAGCTTCTCGACAGAACATTAGAAGTCACGGTATTGATTCATTTTATGTCTATTTTTTTCCGACAATTATGACATCCCTTTTCCAAGGAATGCATGTACTGCTAATATTATGCATAGTTTTCAGTTTTAATTAGTGACATTTTGAGGATTCATAAATACAATAGAGAAACAAGAGCTGAAAGAAGTAAGAAAAGAAATGTTTTGCAGTAACTATTAATTTTTCTAAATGAAGCTATCTGTGTAAATGTGCAATCAAGGGCTAACTCAGGAGGCCAGTGGTACTCAAACCCCTGCATATTCCAAAGAAAGGACCGGCCCTTACCTGGTTCCCAGGAGATAACCTTGGAATGTCCTGCCCGATTAGAGTGTCTTTGGTTATGAAAGAACTTGGACCACACCAGGTACCTTATACTAACAATGATATTTATGGTGAATACCTGTTTTTGTTCTCTTTGAACCCTGGGCAAGTCTGTATTATTTAATAGTATGACCTCTAGGGCAGGAGGGGTGGGCTAGACACTGATTAGACACTTCATGTCTACATCATTGAACCCCATTAAAACCCTGAACACCAAGGCTCCAGTGAGCTTCCCTGGTAGATGATACATCATACATGTTGTCTCACATATTCACAGGGAAAATTAAGAGCTGTTCACTGACTCCACTGGGAGAGAACAACTGGAAGCTTGAGCCTGGTTTGTACTGGACTCCACCCTGTGCACCTTTTCCATTTGATAATTTTAATCTATATCCTTTCCCTGTAACGATGAGTATAAAAATTTTTCTAAGTTCTAGAAGTCCTGGTGAATTATCAAAACTGAGATTGGTCTTGGATACTCCCCTTCCACCACAGTACATTTGAGAAGGAAATGGCACAGGGTGGAGTCAGTAAAACAATATTATATGGGGTGAAGTTAACATAAGACAGACCACAGAGGAGAATAGCATTTTTCCAAGATGGAAAAGAAAATTATTTTGATATTCACATGACCTCAAACTGTCACCCATACCTTATTGGTTGATTACAAGAAGGATAACAGGCATCTAAAATAGAGAGTTCTGGTGGTTACTGTCCTAACCAAGCAATTAAGGTCAAAATCAACAATAGTAAAAAGACCTGATGTGATAGAGTAAGAGCTACCCAACAACACCTGCATGGTATTGTTGTAAATATTTGACCTGCATCCAGTCAGGAAACACACAAACATAAACCATGAGATGTTCTGCATGACAAATTTATTGGACTTTTCAAAAGATTCAATGCCATAAAAAACACAGGGAGATGATGAGACTGTTCTGGTTTAGGAGAGACCAAAGAGACAATGTGAATACAATAAATGTGTCTCTAAAATTAGCCAGGTGTGGTGGCACCAACCTGTAGTCCTAGCTACTCAGGAAGCTGAGGGAGGAGGATTGCTTGAGCCCAGGAGTTTGAGGTTGCAGTGAGAGATGACTGCACCACTGCACTCTAGCCTGGGCAACAAAGTGAGACCCTGTCTCTAAACGTAATAATAATAAATAAATAAAATAAAAATAAAAATTGTTTTAAATGTCTCTCTTTTGGATTCTAGAGCTAAACAACAACAATGACAATAATAACATAACATAACATGATTCAATATAATAAACTATTAAAGACATTTGGGGCACAATCTGGGGCAATTTGATGTTTCCAATCTATTTTCAATTAGAGGAAAATAGGAAAAATGTATGTGAATGATATTACCAATAAAAGACAGAAGATTTGATGGGAGCAGTTTGAGCTTGATTTTTCCACAAAGAGAGAAAGGTATGTGTATATCCACATGACCTCAAAGTTTGGAAACAGAAAGATTGAGAAACAACTTTAGAGGGAGAGACAGAAAAAGTGGATGTAGCAATATACTAACAAGTAAGGGGTTTACTTTCATGGTTCTTTCAACTTTCCTGTGGATTTAAAATTTTTCAAATATATATTTTAAAATTAGATTATTTTAAAAAGAAGAAAATAGAGAAGAAAGTTATGGTCATACTGTCCTCTCGTAACCATGAATCAGATGATGCATCAGTGGTTTGTGTAACTCAGGTTGCTGCTTTGTTGGGAAGTTGGTGTATAGAATTGGGACACGTGTGCACATACAAACCACATTCACACACATACGCACACCTGTCATTTACATGTATAGAACATTTGCAATTCAATTATTCATAACATGAAGATTGAATTTAGCATAAAAAAGGTAATAATTTTGGATAGATGATTGCATACACAGTATAATTGAGTTTCTGAAATGGAATGACAACATAACATCAAAAATTTCTTTTCATTATATGGACACATAGAATTATAAAGTCTCAGAACTAAGTGAAAATTCGGAGAATTGTATCATGGGAGAAGTAACATTCAAAGAGCTCTCTCTTTGGGTAGAGTATCATGCTAGTAAATATTATGAAGATAGAAATGAAGTAGATTCAAAGAAAGAAAACAGCACAACCCCTATTCTTGAGAAACTTGAATTCCTGTTGGAAAGATCAGGCACATTGTGTTTGTAAATCTTGTCACTGTGTTTCCACACACGTTTGAAATGCTCCTACTGGAAGATTATCAGGATCCCAGAAGAACCCAAATAAAAGAGCTATGAGATCTCGCTTAAAAGATTAAATTATTGACATCTCAGTCCCACTGCCCAAGTGACTGATAAAATGTCATAGACAAACACCATGAGTGACTGAAATGCTATTACCTTTGGAGGGTCCCCAGACTAGAAATGAGGCAACTGGGAAAAGAGGAAAGAATTCCAGGCTAGGAGTCTTCAGACCTTGGCCAGATCCCAGCTCTGCAATGTGCTGGATGTGTAACATGGGAAAAATCATCCAGCATCTCTGAGCCTCAATTTTCATTATAAAATGAGGACCACGGTAATAATTCCAAGGGCTGTGGTGAAAGTAAAATGGCTTAAATTATGTGGAAGCCTTTGTAATCAATTCTGCAATCTGAATATTTTAGGTAAGGGGAGTTGAAACAGATTTAAGGGTTGATTTTCAGCCATCCGCCCCCAACCTTTACCTCTTTCTCACCAGTTTCTCCATTTTCTCAAAGTAGAAGAGCTTGTGCAATATTAAAATAAGCAGCACTTCATTGAGGAAAGTTCTAGAGGCTGTAATAGGAGAGAAAGAACTGACTCTTCCACCTCAAACATCACTTTGTTAAAAACGAAGTGCAAACATACACTAAATTAACCTGCTTGAACTAGGAAATACTTTGTTCTGACAAGTTGTAAGGATCATCTGATGCTAGTTACTTTCAAAAAAGTCAAGAAAGTATTGGTTGTGAAACGTTTCTTAAACTGATGAGGCATGTTTCTATTACTTCCTGGGAAAAAATACACTCTTTCAAGTTGACATTATTTTATAAGAGTGCTTGAATATTAAGAAGAAATGTAGTTCTCTATTTAAATAAATGCTCTTAAATCTAAGAATGATAACTGGATACAAACTATTTTTTTAAAAAGCTTTCAAGGTAGCTGAAAATCAAAGCCACTGGCCTGAGATAGGAAAATTTTAGAAGAGAACTTTCATTCTTATGGGGGAATCAGGACTGTGGTGACTGAAAGAGTATTGAACTAGGAGACAGTTAACTTGGGTTCAGCCAAGGCTTGGCCATTGACTCACTTGACTTCAGACAAATCACTTGACTTTTTGGAGCCCTACTTTTCTCCAGCTAAATTAGATGCATGTAAAGTTTTTTTCAGCTGTAACATTCCATGTACATAATTATTTTAAACTCCTAATCTAAATTTCAGTTACAATTCTGCATTTTCTAAAACTGGAAAATTTTGAGTTGGTCCTACAATATAATTATTGGCAATCTACTTGACCGAAAATGGATTTTATCTTCAGAATGAAATGCTTTTAATGCCTTACCCTGGACATGTACTGCAGTAAAATTCCTCATCAGACTGCCAATGAGCCAATCACATACAGAGTTTACCCCCAAAAAACGCATTTATCACTGAATATGAATTTCATCATTCAAAAGAAAATACCATGAATTGAAATAATAAGTAAATGCATTTTTTTCAAACTGCAGGGTAACTTCTGAAATGACTCCTTTACTGACTTGCCCTGACATTTTTTCCAGCTGTGACATCATTGTGTTATTGTGGGTGAATTTATCTTCTCAAAAACCAGTTTGTCTCCCAATGTCCTAATTGCCATGGCAGCTTCCCTCTGCACCAGCCTGACAACACTGCATTCATTGCTCTGCCACATCTTCCCTCTCTGTGTGCAACCTGGAAGGAAAACAAAAGCAGAGGACTAGATTTCTATGTCTAACCCCTCTGAGGCTCTATTTCTTTCTTTCTAAAAGAGGCATTATTAATACTTGCTGTTTATATTAATTCAAATACATATCAATCACATTTTACCTTCTAATATTTTAGCAAGCTATTCACTCAACAGTAACTGTCCAAAATACCTGTTGATGGTTTCTTTATATTTACCTTTTTTCAACGATTTTTTCCCATGTTCTAAATAGCAGAACAGTCACCCAATGCCTAGTGCCATTTGTTAAATTCAATCTTACAAAAGTGTTTAAAATCCCTACCGTGTGGTCTAGAACTAAACATTGTACTAAACTCTAGAGATGCAAAGGTGAATAAGACACTAAGACATTGTCCCTGTTTTCACAGTGTTACTATTTAGTGAGAAGAATATACACACAAATAAAAACAACTAAAATATACATGTATATTATTTGTTTGTCTATCATGATAAGTGCTACAAAGGCATACCCATACAAAATGCTGTGGCAACACCAACGAGGGAGCAGTTACTAATTCTTGCTAGGGAATTCCAAGGAAATTTCACAGGAAAGGTGACTTTTGAAGATGAAGAAGTTACCCAGGCAGAGAAGAAGAAAAGGGGACAAAGGAGTCAACAAAAGCAAAACAACAAAGGCCAGCAAGCATGTGGAGAACGGGATAGAGCAGCACGATCAGAGCGAATGGCCGACGGGCAAGGTAACAAGAGATGATCTGGATGGTGAATGACATGCCAAAGATCTTAAATTCCATCCAGAAGAAAATATATAGTGAACAAAGTTTTTAACCAGTGTTGCATAATCAAATTTCTGTTCATTTTGAAATGCTGACTCTGGAGACCGCATTGCAGATGTACCGTAGATAGATAAACAGGAGATGAGGTTTGAAGCGAGCAGACTAAGGAGATATTCTCTTGGGAAAAGATGGAAATACAGAAGACAGATTTTAGAGACATTTCAGAGGTGGATGCCCATAAAACCTGACCAGATAAGTGTAAAAGTGAAAGCGGAGGAATTAGAAAGAAGGAAAAGTCAGAACTGACACCAAAATATCTCGGGGAATAGGGGTGAAGGAGCGGTGCTAACAGGAGGAGAAGTATTGCAATTAACATTAGACATGTAGACTGGGTGGTGTCTTCAACATATCAAAGTGAAAAGTTTACTCATTTGTTGGGAAAATAACGCTGGAGTCGAAGTGAGAGGTGGATGCTAGAGAGATGACTTAAATCTGAGGCTCACTGGTGCCTAAGTAGCAGTGGAGGTTATGAGGGTGGTTGTGATATCCTCGAGGAAGTTTAGATGAGAGGAACATAATAGGAATAACGGGACAGAGAAGGAAGAGGATAATGCAAAGGAGAGTGCAGAAAAGCACTTGAAGATGCTGGAGGCATTGCGTGAGACGGAAGAGAGCAGAGCAGACCGCAACCACACACGAGAGCAGTGAAGGCCTGTTCCTGGAAGCAGTGGGGAAAACACTTACTGATGGTCAACTGCTCTGTTTTACCAGGCATTTTCCAAAAGTACAAACCAAGGGGAGAAGGCGAATGCTAGAGCCACCCAGCAGGTGGTGGGGCCTGCACTCAGCCCTGGGAAGCAGGGCTGTCAGCGAGGATGAGGTAGGTGTAACCGAGGGACTCCAGCTTGGTCAGAGGGACGGTGGGCAAAGGAAGTGATGGTGGAGCTGAGATCTGATAAAGCAGTGAAAGTTAGATGGGTGAGAAGGAAACGAAACAATATTACAAAACCAGGGATCATCAGGTGCAAATTCTCTGTGGTAGAAGGGAGAAGAGCCTGAAAGCAGCTCAGTGAGGCTGAGCTCTGAGCCTGAGGAAAGAACAAGCCTAAGAAGCTGGGAACGAGGTAGGGGACCAGGCCACTCAGGAGCCAGCAGACCACGGCAACAAGAGACCGATGGTCTCAGGGAGAGACCCGGATCACATTTTGCATTTTGATACAATGTAGTTGAGTGGTTTAGTAGGTGAATGTAGGAGGCTCTATGAATATATGCAATATGATCTTCAAAGGTGACTAATGACTAACAATGATTCATCCTAAGATGTAGTTTTGAGGCTAAATGTGCTCAGGATTCATTCTTACTCAATGAAAGCCAGTATGAAAGATTATTCTCTGCCCTTCTATTCATCCCTGGAGCAGAGACCCGTACCTGTTTGAGATGTAGAGGTCGATCATTTGTATTAGAACTACAAGAGTTCCAACGGACCAGGAAATTATGCCCTTGCTTCCTTTGGAATAAATACAAACTCCTGAGCAAAGTAAACTAAAACCGAAAAACGCCCTTCGCAATCTGGCTCTGCCTACTTCAACCTCACCTCGTCCTCCTTCCCTCCTCACCTTGCACTGCAGCCTCACTCAACCCCGCAGTTCCCCATCCACATCGGCCTTTCTCGCTTGTGGATCACTGCCCCGCCCTTTGTCTCTACCCGGGTAATGCTGATGCAACCATCCTTCAGGGCACAGTTTAGAAAACGCTTCTTCCAGGAATTCTGGATTTCAACACTGAGATAAACAAATGCACTGTACTTCTTATGCCCATGTACACATTGCCCATTTCCAACTTGTAGAAAGGCCAAGTCCCCCTCCAGATGTCATTCAGCTAGCTGTGGAGAAGGCAGGGAAGTCAGAGAGGCTGTGGGGCACGTGGAAGTCTGTGCAAGGGAAGAGAAAATGATCCAGAGCCAAGGAGGTCAGGAACAAAGCAGGGAGCGGAAGCCGTTACTCTGCTGCTCAGAGAAATGATAAGGATTACTCTGCGAACATAACCTTCATCTATTTCTTTAAGTACTTAGAAGTAAGAGTAACACAGTGGGAGACCATCACAAAACCTTTTCCAATACTCGACAAGAGGACTCTCTAGAAATCTTTCCCATTCCTTGCAAAAAACTGATTTGCAAATTAGAAGTCCAGTTAGTTACGTAACTGAATCGTTAGGAGATTGCATGGAGGGTAAAATCATTTTCAAATAGAAGAAAGGGGTTTTTGTTTTTAGAAGTTTCAGTGAGGATTGCCTGAGGTTAACAAAGACTGGAGGGAATGAAATATCGCCTCCCCTCTCATAGATAGAGTGAAATTTTGGGAATAGCCTGTGGTTTATTCCAACTTTTTTATATTGATCTGGACTGTGACATTTTTCCATCACTCATCACTGAAATGTTACTGTTTTTGCTTTATTTCCATGCTACACCACACAACCACACAAACTACGAACCAACACTAACACTAACAATATAATCATTTGCAGCAAATCCTTATAGTTATTTAAAGAAATTACAACAGATGGTGGGGGCAGACTCTATGGCGATTCACAGTAATCTTACCAAGCAATTTATAGACAGACTGCAAGCTGTATTAAAAAATCAGTCCCAGGACTTGGAAAATTTTACTAAACTTACAGAGAAGTTCAAACTGCCAAACTTCCCAATGACTGAAATGTGAAGATCAGCGGTTGGCCCAAATGGTATCATTTTCACCCTGCTCCGGAAATTAAGCAGCTCTGAGCTGATAAAGCCCATAATTTAACATGTAGGGCAAATTGCTAAAGCACTTAACCAGTGAGGTACTAATCTTCCTTTCCTATGTGAACTCGAATTGACTCCTGACAGCAAAATCAATTGAAGAGATTTACCCTAGGGATAGCTTCTAAAAAGCAGTGTAATCAGGAGATAAGGGAATTGGATGGGGAGTGCATTATCACAGCCCTCCACCAAAGTGCCACCAGCCGCCAAAGGCTTCCCACAGCCCTGAGCCTGGAGTTGTGTTCCTCTCAAGCAGATCCCGCTGAACTCAAGGTATCTGGAGGTCAAGAAACCTTCTCCCATATTGATCTAATCTTGTCACCTGAAACCTTTAAGGTCAGGCAAATTAGCCACAGTGGTTTCCAAGGGCAGCCATGGAATCATAGAATAACAACCTTTGCTTTTGCATGTGCTACAGAACGCTTTGAGCTACCTGTTCGATGTATTTGATGGCTGACCAATTTGCATGTGCCTTATGGCTTCTTGAAATAAATTATCTGCTTTGAACTCACAGAGGTTTTAGAAATTCAGTCTTTTAATCTTGTGGATTTTCCATTAAAAGCAAACACCTATTTGTTGCTCTAAACAATGAAAAGGTAGTTATGGTCTCATTGTCTCACTGCCATGTGGTATGTCTTCAGACGGCCACCCCTGCCCCCCACCCAAACACACACATACACACAAATTGCTACAACAGAGTATGCAGTATGGTGTGGTAGTAGAAAGGACAACATAACTGTGGGCAAGTACTCAACCTTCTAAATTGTTTCCTTACCTGCATTTATACTACCTGTCTCCAAGGGTTGTCATGGGGATCGAGTGAGATAACATAAAGTACCTAGCACTGGCAATGGCACAAAAAAATATATAAACCCCATTTCCCTTTATTCTTTTCTTAGTACTAATGTTTGGTCTGAGTGTTGCATAAATTTAAGTCTCCTGTCTAGCATCAGAGCACATTTGGAGCAATATCAGGAAAGGACACCCACTCTAGGGCCAAAATTCCCATTATTCTCTCTGTACACATTCTTTAAATGACCCATCTCCATTACACAAATTCTCCCAAACCTTTGTTTCTAGCTTTGCCTTCTCACATTTCTGCTCACCTCTTCTATGTTTGCCACCATTACCTCAAACCATCCCATAAGCCAAATGAGTTTCAAAATAATTTATTTGTGAGAGGACTCTAAAGTAATTGTGCAGGTTATGATATCTAGAGTTAAATGAAGACTATACTTGAAGATTATAACTATGTAAAGACTGAGTTTTCATAAAAAGTTCTATAGCTGGTCAGATGTCACAACCAAGAAGAAGAATTAGAATGTTCACTGGGAATTATTGAGGGTCTGTCACCAAACTCCTGTCAACCAAATGTCGAAGAGCTTATCTGTCAGATCAGAACTAGAACTTAGAAAGCTACAGGGGATCTGGACACTTGTGCCATAAAAGGGGCTTGAATTTGAAAAACAAAGGAATTTTCCAGGAAGACAGGGTAGCAGTTAGAATCCACCTGAATGCGAATCAGGCAAAAAGCGAGGGAGAGAAGAAGCAAGGCGAGATCCCTGTTAAGTTATACCAGCCCTTTGGGGTTAAAACGTAATTATCTTTGGATTGGATTACTAGAAAATTGTCCTCTTTGAAGTTAAGCAAGCTGAAAACAGCTTCATAGAATGCCAAAAATTCAGGCATGAATAAAAGACTTGAAGTGTTACCTAATCATCCAAAGCTTGGATACCTGCTGTAATGTCCCAAGAAATGATGCCTCTATTCTGGAACACCTCCAATGACTTAAAAAATAAAATCCCACTCATACCACTTTAGATGGCTCTGATCATCAGAAAATTTTTTCATATCTTTAGCCAAAATCTGTCTCTTTGGAAGCTCTATTACTGGTTAAAATGCACTTTCTGTGAACACTGAAGTCTTCACACAAAGTCTAATTACACATTGACATGACAACTCTTCAAATATTAGAAGATGGTTATCACATCACCCAAATATTCTCATTTTTTAGAATATTTATTCCCAGTTCTTTCAACAAATTGTTTATATGGCATGGCTTACTCACATCAGTTACTCTCTTTTATATTCCTTGGCCAATCACTATGTCTAAATTCTCTTAAAGGGCTGTAGACTCTTATGCGTATTCGTACAACGTCTAATCACATTCCCAGTCCTTTGAAAGTTTCATCACATCATTGGTCAATTGTATACTTATTGCCAACTGAAAATTCCCATCTCTTAGAGTAGAATTTTTAGGAACAAGTAAATGACAATATATTCATCCCTGTTAAACTTCAGCATATTGGATTCAGTCCCACCTCTAGCTAGTAAAGATTTTTTGGTTAATGATTCTGTTATCCACAATTTGGATGAGCAGACCTTCCACATCTTCTTTCAAGTCATTCACGAAAATTACAAGGTTAAAAATAGAAACCTCCTTTCAATTAAACAGGAATCCATTATTTCAATCAAATGTTAGAGTCCAAACTGTATGTCACCATCTTGCTCACAAATTAGGGAAACCTTGTCAAATTCCTTGATTAAGTTAAGACACAGTATCGTTTTGGCTGTTTTTCCTTGATAAGTCAAGAAATCCTGCCAAAGACAGAAATGAGGCAAGTGCATTACAACTGTGTGTCAATTCTTTCTATGTCCCAAGGGTCATTTTTTCACTTTAGGTAGATCACGAATCTATTTAATAAGCCACTTTTGCTGGTATTGTGGTTATGTATAAAAATATCCTTAATTTTTAAATGAATACTGATACATAGAGGTAAAATTACATATCTGGGATTGTGTTAAAATTACCAGCAAAAAAAGGGGAAAGGTTATAACAGATGAACAATAATTATGGCTAAAATTGACAATAACGGATATTATGTTTACAAAAATCACCTTTTACAAAATTTTAGGATAATTGCCTGAATTTTGTCTCCCACATCTTGCCAAGTCTCCACAATTTCTCTGCAATAACAAATAGCAATTCAATTAATTCATGTGAAATTTCTGAGCACCCTACGATTGCATTCATTTTCTTCATAAGATTTGAACTCTTTGAACTACTAATGCTCTCTTATCTCCTTTTTTGCCTTCAGTTTGCATTCTCCATTTCAATGTTTGCCCCACTCTTTTTAGTATGGAGATCAATTTTAACAAAGATGATACAAGGAAATCTACTGCATAATTTACAATACTGTGTCTTCTTCCCAAGTGTTGTTACTCTGCCTCTTCCTTGATCTTTTTCTTGCTCTGAATATAATGAATATATTCTATTTTATTGTCAGTGGCACTTTCTGCAAACCTGAGTATACTTGAGCCTTACGAATATTATTCTTACACATTTGGACCATCCTTGGATTCTCTCAAAAATTTAAGTTCACTGGAGATCTCTCTAGGTAACAGTCTTAATTTCTTTTCACAATTCCCCCTAATTTTTTTTTTAGAGATGGGGTCTCTCACAATGTTGCCCAGGCTGGCCTTAAACTCCTAGGCTCAAGGGATCTTCGTGCCACAGTCTCATGAGTAGCTAGCATTATAGGCATGCCGTTGTGCCCAAAAAGAATGCCCTAAGTTTTACAAGATGAATATTTTACAATATGCAGAATGAGAACTGCATCTCTAAGAACTACCTAAATCTATTGTTATCTTCCTTTTGATATAAAATGCTATGAAATCATGCCTATGTTTTCCTTGATCTTTTTTTGTATCAAACATAAAGTCTGTAGCACATGGCCAACCATGACAGGCTTCCTCTCCATGGTTATCATGAACTCTTAGGTGGCTTCCCCCAAAGCTTCTATTCCCTTCACTTTGCCAGTAAATTCCTCCTAGATATCAGAGTCAGACCCAAAGGAACTGTTCCCCTAATAGTCTATCTTCCAAGAGATTGCTAACAACTTGTCAAAGAATGTCATAAGTTTACAAGCATTTGGATTTTTAACAGGTTGAGATTCTAGGAGATGTCCTAACTGAAATCCCTCAGTCATGACTTTGCCTGGCACAGGGTCATCTTTTGGATCTCTATCAATAGCATATTACCCCTTTCCTTCATCTGGCCAGGAAGCTTGAAAAACACTCTTCCAACAATATAATTTCTGATTCCCTTTTCTATTTTCCTCAGTTGTCCTCTAGTATCATGAGTTTCTACACTGGTTTATTTCTCCTTGTTACATAACTATTTCTCTAACCTCTTGTCACAAAATGCCTGTGCTTTTTAAGGGATACAATCACCATCTTCCAATTTTGCATCAAAGCTCAATTAAGCTCAAGACAACCATGAAATTATGCAAAGCTTTTGTTCGTTTTTCACGTTCTATAGAGTTATGTAAGTGTTAGAGGCCACAATTTTGGCTTTTGGTACCATTGCTGATTTTCCATGTAAATAAGTAAGCATCTTCTACATTCCCCACTACTACCTGCATTTTCCAAAATCATAGTCTACACCAGAGTATCTGATTAGTTATCTTCTTCCCTTTCAAATTCAGTTTAAATCTTACCCATGTAATTTTGAAGTATGTCACCATCCTGGTCAAAAGCCCATCATTCTGGGCTTAAGTTACGGCTCCAAAATCTTATTCTATTTCATCAACACCATCTATTAATACATTGCCATCCACTCAGCATCAATATTTTCCTCTTCCATGTATTTAGTCAACAGACATCTATTGAGAAAACACTTTGTACAATGTGATCTGATAATAACTGGGGTTATAATAGTGAAAATACAGACAATATTCCCACCCTCTAATGGGCAGATTCAAATAAGTAAACAGGTAATTTTAGTACTTGTCTATGGTTCCACCCTCAAACAATAAGTGTATCCAAGTTTACTCAAGATGTTCCATTTCTTATAGTACTTCTACATCATTGTTACTTTCCACAAATCTTCTCTGATAGACACAGTCAACCTCTCATGAATCAACAGTGAGATAACAGTTGGTGAGATCTGACATATTTGTGACAACTCTGTGTCACATCTCCCATACCTGCTGTAAGTCAAGTCTATATACAACCACCTCCATACAACTGACTCAGTGGCCTGAACAAGAAGTCATCAGCCATCATTAAGCATCGCCCTCTCCTTGACCTTGCGACAGGCTTACCTGCACTAACTAGGACCTAGCAATTTTGCCAATCATTCTGCAGAGAATGGGATGCTACTTTTTCTTCATAAGACCCAAATTCCTCTTTTCTGGGAAGGGTCCCATACATATAGTTTAACTCAAGCTAAAGAATATATTTCTTGCTTTCTCCTGTGTCAGAATCTGCCACTTGCCAGTAGTATTTATCTTTCACTCTTCATTAGAACTTTCTTTCCCTCTCCCTTTATTCTTTGATTATTTCTTCCATTCTGACTCATTATCTCTAGCCAATTTAGAGTTTAGAGAACCTTACACCTCCATGTTTTCTCCTTTATACACGCATAAACTTTTTAAGGAAGGAAAAATCCTTATTCATCTTGATGAAGTCCCTTATCCAGACCCCATTAACATTGGCCTAGGGCCTGGAAGCTCATAGGTGACAAGGAAACACCTACTGAGGTGACCTAGGATGATAATTGACATCTCATATAATTGGTCAGGGCCTCCAGCAAGACAAGTATCTTTCAGGCTCAGAAATAAGTTCTTGGTCTATGGCCATAACACCCTGAATGCGCCCAATCTCATCTGATCTTAGAAGCTAAGCAGGGTTGGGCCTGGTTGGTATGTGGATGGGTAGACCTGGGAGACTGCCTGGGAATACCAGATGCTGTAGGTTTTTTTAAAAAAAAGAAAAAAATGTATATTTCTGCCTTAGTGGACACCTTCAAGATCGTTGTAGGAAATAAAGACATTTATAGTTTCCCTTAGAAAATATTCCTTAAACTCTTGTAATTCATTGCCCAGATGCTCCTTTGAATACTGCCTTCAAGGAAGCCAAAAAACATAGTCCCTTTCCTCTCCCTCTGCCATTTTCTGTTCAAAGCTTAGTACTTAAAACTAATCACAAAAAAAGTAAATCTACAGAACACTTTCTCAATCACTTCTTCCTCCCTACTTTCTATCTGTTTGCACTGAATTTCCCAGAGCCAGTAGGAAAGAATGTCTTCCCATAGCTTTAAAAAAAATTTTTAACATAATCTATTGCATAGTATTCCTATAAGAATATAAGCAGGGGTAGGAAATGGGTAGGTATTTTATTTATTAATAGATTTGATGTGAGCTCTGAAACTCTTTTTCTTGACTGTGCACTCACCTGGGCCCAGAAAATGGAGGTGGGAACCAATAAAAGAAAGACACTGCCTGATACACTTTCATCGCAAAGCTGCTTGAAAAATTAGAATATCATGTCAAATATCCATTTCTAAGACTGCTTTCAACTAGCTCAAACATTGTGCAAATTAGCAACCAGGGAAAGAGTGAGATAAAAATTTAATATTTACATTCCCCTATGTCCTTTAAACATAACAGTAGAGTGACTCCCCTCTGCTTTATTTGTGGAAAAAGTCATAGACATTTTCCAAACTAAGGCATTAAGTGAGATAGTTCAAAATCCTAAAACTCACTCTAGGGAAGTTCTTCATTTAAAATGATAGTAGAATTTCCATGTACCTATATAATAGTCAGGGTAGAGTCTATTGCGAATGCTAGAAAGCTTGCAATTTGCAAAGTTTCCAGAAAAAAAAAAAGGCTAGTTAATCATATCAAGCAAAATTATTCAAAATCCCCAGTAATAATCACATAGCAAAATAAATACCCTTAAGTTTCCAGGTGCACACTATGCATCTCTTTTTTCATTTTTTATCATATTTCCAAAATGTCATCAAAGTAATTAACTACACAAAAGTTTGACCTATAGTTTCTAGCAGCATAAACGAAATGCTACAATAGAAGGAAAATTATTCACAAGAATCACTCTGCTGCAAATGGATTACTCCTTCATCCAAAGAAATGCTCAACTTACAAAAATATCTACACACCAAAGGGATAAGGAATTTTGGGTCTCAAAGAAAGCCCTGAAAGGAAGGCCCACGAAACAATAAGATTGGATCCTGCACGGATTCCACAAGTGACCAGAAAAAAAAAGGAGACCAGCACTCAGGGAGGCCAAGGCAGGAGGATCACTTGGGTCCAGGAGTTTGAGACCAGCCTGGGCAACCTAGTAGGACTCCATCTCTACAAAAAATGCAAAAATAAGCTGGGCATGGTGGTGCGCAACTTTAGTCCTAGCTACTTGGGAGGCTGAGGTGGGAGGATCGCTTGAGCCCAGGAGTTGGAGGCTGCAATGTGCTATGATCTCACCACTGCACTGCAGCCTGGGTGACAGACCAAGATCCCATTCTCAAAAACAAAGAAAAAGGAGACACAATCCCCCTTCTCATCTGATTAGTTTCCTTGGACTGCCATAACAAATACCACAGACTGGGTGGCTTTAGCAGCAGAAATTTATTTTCACAAAATTCTGGTGCTAGAAGTCCAAGATCAAGGTGTTGGCAGGGTTGGTTTCCTCTGAGGCCTCTCTCCTTGGCTGGCCACCTCACTTTGCCCTCACATGGTCTTCTTGCTGTGTCTGTCTGTGTCCTGATCTCTTCTTTTAAAACACCAGTCATATTGGATTAGGGCCCACCCAAATGACCTCATTTTAACTTAATTACCTCTTTAAAGACTGCAGATAAGGTCTCATTCTGAGGTACTATGCTTTAGAACTTCAACCCACGAGACTGGTAGGGGAGAAAGAGCGGGTAGGAGACGCAATTCAACCCATAATACCATCCTCCAGCAGTGCAGCGGGGAAGATAATTCTGGAGAAGAGAAATGCCTTATAAGGATTTCAGTTGTTTGCTATGAGATTGAGCCAACCCAAAGGATCAGATTTCAATCAGACTCACCTAAATCAGAGATCTCACCAGCATCAAGGTTTACCAATAATTCTAAGGATACAAGCATTTAAAAGGCACAAAATATGGAGTAGGAGCGGTCAAGGACATTCCATGGGGTTCCTCATGTCCTTCCTTCTAATGTTGGACATGTGCTATCCAGCCCAGAGTAATAGTGAGATTTCTAATGAAGTAAATGG
>RJWJ010030623.1:0-19778 GCA_004363605.1 Indri indri | reverse complement strand
CTCCCTTGGATCTCAGCTTGATACCTCAGATAGCCTATGTCTGTGATACTGGTATGTAATGTGAAACTAACAGTATATACTAAGTGTCTGCAAGCAAGAGCAATCTCTGTTTTCTCAATGTTTTCATGGAAATCCAGGGAATTCATAACTACTGCAGGTTAGGGTGGATGGTAGATGTGCCAGAGTGTGGTAGGATCACGTCTAATAGCAATAAAATGTTTACATATTAAAGTATTCGTTTCTTTCTTTTTTTTATTTTTTGTTTTTATTTTTATTTATTTATTTATTTTGAGACAGAGTCTCACTCTGTTGCCCTGGCTAGAGTGAGTGCCGTGGCGTCAGCCTAGCTCACAGAAACCTCAAACTCCTGGGCTCAAGCGATCCTCCTGCCTCAGCCTCCAGAGTAGCTGGCACTACAGGCACGCACTATGATGCCTGGCTGATTTTTCTATTTTTAGTAGAGATGGGGTCTCGCTCTTGCTGATCTTGAACTCCTGAGCTCAAGTGATCCTCCCTCCTCGGCTTCCCAGAGTGCTAGGATTACAGGCGTGAGCTACTGCGCCCGGCTGGAAAGAAGAATTTATTACTCACAGGTTGTGGGGGCACAGAGCACCACTCCATGCGGAACCACACGGGAAGCACCACACGTGTTCAGGAGGCAGAAGGTGCACGGGAAACATGGGCAAGAGTGTTTATTGTGGTTTCTATGGAAGGAATGGCAAGGCAGAATGAGCAACTGAGCAAGCTTGGGATTGGACAGTTTGAATAGTTTTGGTTAGCTCTGGGCTATAGGGCCGTCCCTATTTGTCTAATATTCAGTTCTGGAATGATTTAGGATGGGGGAATATCGGCTCCGTGTTTGAGAGTTAGATAAAGGAGAAAAGTGGAGGGTGTGGGTTCAGGGTTGGTTCGTTTGCATATTACTGTCTCCAGGAATTAGTTAATACTGACAGGGGCAGTCCCTCCCCAGGTCCACAAGCCCCTCAGATGTCTAAGCATCATAAAATCAAAAAGTAAGTCGGGCATGTTGGCTCACACATGAAATCCTAGCACTTTGGGAAGCTGAGTAAGGAGGACTGCTTGAGCCCCCAAATTTTAGACCATCCTGGGCAACATAGTGAGACACCATCTCTACAAAAAACAGAAAAATTATCCAGGTATGGTGGTGCTTACCTATAGTCCCAGCCACTAGGGAGGCTGAGGCATGAGGATCACTTCAGCCCAGAAGTTTGAGGTTGCAATGATCTGTCATGATGCCACTGTACTCTAGCCCTGGCAACAGAGCAAGACCCTGTCTAAAAAAATAAAAGAAATAATTAAAGTAAAAAAATAAAATAAAAACCATAATTAAGACAAGGCATTAAAATCAAGAGTCTACACATGGCTTGGGAAACTTACACTCATTTTCTGGTTTTTATATGCTTATTAGCTTTAGAATGGACACATTACTTAATTCCTCACAAATAAAATATAGAAAAATATTAGTCTTATCTAAATACATAATTGTTGTGACAAAGTGGAATATTGAGTTTGAAAGAGTCTTATCTGTTGTTTGGAACAAAGCACTCATTAGGGTCTACCTTCCTAGATGAGTAAGCTTTTTCTGACATCTGCTTAGCATACCACTCTGACATACTGGATATTATTAATAGTGGAGGGTAGAAAATGGTCAAGAATGTTTGAGGGGCTTCCAATTTCTGCTCCAGCATGTAAGGAACGTGGAAGTCATCATTCCTGACCACACAAGAAAAAGGCAAAACAAAACAGTCTCTTCTTAGATCCACCAGAGAATTGGAGTCACAGGGCATATCTGTGTTCCCAAGGTGGAAAAACAGGTGAGTACAGAGCATCACCATTTACTGGAGCAGATGTCCAAATGCAGAAAACTCTCCAGGAGCTAGCACCATGGTAGGAAAACCTAAATAGTAATTAATAATTTGAAGAAGGCTCACTGTGGATAAGCTCGAGATTTAAAAACTTCATGGGGGCCCTCACATTTTCTCAAGGTTTACTTCCACGAGCCCTACCAGGTTCTCATAATGAAGACCAAAGAAGCATTCTCTTATGCTTCCAGCTTTCCAAAAGTGGGCATTTTGAAATATGCCACAGCATTCTGCCCTTAATAAGGCCTGCCCTCAACAGAAACTGTTTTACCAGAGTCAAATTTACAGAGGGTTTTAACAGAACCTGCCAACTGGGTTTTGCTATATCCTTATTAACCCTGGGAAAGGGAAATACCCAACGGCATCCATCTCTGCCCTCCACGTGGGGGGAAGAAAATGCCCAATCGCAGATCCCTCCAGCCATCATTTCTCAATTAGGAGAGGGGTTGGGGAAATGAGAAGGATTTGCCAATGTGAGAATGTCCCATTCGGGGATGGTGCTTCACCACAAGAATAAGAAGGAAGGCAACTGAAAGAACGGCACATCTCAGACTTTTTTTAAAAACAAAAGTCTTAAGGAAACCTCAAAGACAACAGGGGAGACACAAAGACAGCACAGGAAATTGCAGCCTGATACCTACAGCTCTAGCCAACAGTAAGCAGTCTAACCCCCAGCCAGATAAACATAAAACCCCACACTAAAGCCCTGTTTACCTCACTTCCTTTTACCCAGGACATCACTTCCGGTTTGCAACATAAATTACAAAGCATACTAAAAGACAAAAGCAGTTTGAATAGGAAGGTAAACATCAGAGCCAGGCTCAGATATGATAGAGATGTTGGGATTATCCGACCAAGAAGACCAAGAATTTAAAACAATGAAAAACAACTATGATTAATATGCTAAGGGCTCTAATCCAAAAAAAGTAGAAAAACATGCAAAAACAGATGGATTGTTATGTAAGAAAAAGAAGAAAATTCTAAGAAGGAATAAAAAAGAAATTCCAGAAATCAAAAACATTATAACAATGATCATCAAAATACTGTACACAGTTGAAGAAAGAAAGAATCAGTGAGCCAAAAGTAATGTCAATGGAAACCTCCAAAACTGAAATACAAAGAGAAAGAAGAATAAAATGGCAGAAAAAACCATCCAGGAACTAAAGGACGATTATAAAGCCATGATACATGCATAAAGGGAATACCAAGAAAAAAAGGAGAGAAAGAGAGAGGAGCAATATCTGCAGCAAAAATGAGTGATAATTTTCCAAAATTAATAACAGACACCAAACAACAGATCCAGGAATCTCAGAGAACATGAAGCAAAATAAATACCAAAAAAGGTACACACAGGCATATAATATTCAAACTGCAGAAAATCAAAGACAATGAGAAAATCTTGAAAGCTCGTGGTGGGGGTGGAAGACACCTTATCTATAGAGTAGCAAGGACACAAATTACATTGGACATCTCTTCTGAAACCAAACACGCAAGAAGAGAGTGGAAGGAGATATTTAAAGTGTTCAATGTAAAACAAAAGAAACCCCTCATCAACCTAGAATTCTGTATCCAGTGAAATTATACTTTAAGAGGGTATAGATAAGCAAAAGATAAGCAAAAAGATAAGCAAAAAACTGAGTAAATTTGATTCCAGTAGACCTTACTTGCCCGAAATAACAAGAAATTCTTCAGAAAGAAGGAAAGAATATAGGTCAGACATTCAAATCTACATAAAGAAAGGAATAGCCTTAGAGAAGGAATAAAGGAAGCAAAATAACGTCTTTTGCTTTTTGTATTCTTAATTGATCTAGCAGGCAACAATTTATTAAAATAATTGTAGAAACAATGTATTCAGTGGTTATAGCCTGTAGGAAATGAAATGGATGGCAGCGATGCTACAGGGATGGGAGGGAGGCACTGGCAGTTTTCTATTCTAAGGCACTTTCACTGCTGGTGAAGTTGCATCATGTTATTTGAAGGAAGACTTGGATTAATTGCAAATGTAAACCTCAGAGTCATGAGCAGCCAATAAAAATATTTAAAAATAAGAACACTCGATATGTTAGAAAGGAGAAAAATGGAATCATATAAACACAATCATATAAAATAATTTAAACTAAAGAAAGCAAGAAGAGAGTGGAAGACAATACAAAAAGATAAAGAATAAGAGCAAAAAACCTGACAAATGGTAACAAATACAGGAGATATAAATTCACTATATCGATATTCACTTTAAACAACAATGATTGCCAGCAGAAAGAGACTGTCAAAATGGATTAAGGAAAAATAAAATAAAAAAAAAAGACCCAGCTATATGTTGTTTATAAGAAAATCACTTTATAAAGACACATAGATGAACAATAACAGGATCGAGAAAGATATACCTAGCTAACATTAATGAAAAGAAAGCTAGAGTAGCTATATTAAGTGCAGACAAAGTTGACTTCAGAGCAAGAATCATTCTACTATCATATTGGAGACTTCAACACCTTTCTATCAGAAATAGAAATTTCCAGCAGGCAGAAAAATCAGTAAGGATGTGCTTGAACTTAATAGAACTATCAATCAACTGGATCTAATTGACACTTATAGACTACTTCATCAAACAACAGCAGAATACACATTCTTCTCAATTTCTCATCAGACATTCACCAACACGGACTACATCCTGGAACATAAGATGCAGTTTAACAAATTTGCAAAAATAGAAATCATACAAAGTAAGTTCTTAGATCACAATAATCTTAAATTAGAAATTAATAACAAAAAATAGCTGGAAAACCCAAAAATACTTAGATATTTATAAGCAAATTTCTAAATAACACATGGGTCAAAGAAGAAGTTTCAAAATTAAATTTTAAAAAAATTGAAACTCAGTGAAAATGAAAATACAACTTATCTAAACATGTGGAATGCAGTAAAAGCAGCACCAGAGGGAAGTTTACAGTGCTGAATGTGTTTAAAAAGAATGTATGTACTTTTAAATTACTAAAGTGTTGAGGTTTTGATATTTTGTGGGCTCTATCTTCTCATGTCTGAGAGAATCTCCCTTGAGCCACTTTAATTGGCAAGATCTACATCAATCAAAAGGTGTTTACTGTCATGTATGATGTGTCATTATTCCAATGTGATTCCCGGTAATATCATTCCAGCATTCGTTGAGCAATGTTAATAGTCTCACAGAGACTGTGTAGCTCTGGTATCCAACACTCCACTCAACCCCCATGGCTCACGGGGGTCTTCTAAGTTACAGCTCCCAGTATTTTGGCTACAGCACGGCAAGATTAATCTTTTTGTACAGCTATGGTTACTTTCTTAACAGCAAGAAATAAAACTTTCACGTAGTGGAGATCATGGGCAGAAAATTTTCTTTTCCCTTGTACTTGAAGAGTGTCTGCAATTAGCACCAGATAGAGACATATTTTAACCTAATAATCACAGCACACAAAAAAACTGTGTTGCTAACACACTCTCTCTTCATTTAACTGGTGGTAGCACAGACAAGAAGGTAGGGTAGTCTGAGAAGATCACTTTGGGACCAGGACATAATAGGAGGAGCACCTCTTTCTCAAAGCCAAAAGAAACCAGAAGCCAACATCTAGGGCCATTTGAACAGGCAAGTTAGCAAGATGTTGATTAGGGTGATTGCCTGGGACTAGAGCTTAATTCTGAGTAGATTTTCATGCAGTTGTTGAAGACACAGGTGGAATCACTTACTGTCAGCTCTTTCAGCAGCTCCATATGGGGGGTAGCTTGGTAAAGAAGAGGTTTCTGGTATCTAGTTCCTTCACACTCCACTGCATGAGCAATTATCAGGCCCATAGGTGCCACAGCACCTGTGCTTTGAAGAGTCAAAACAAAACAAAACAAAACTGTGCTAGTTAGAAAGTAAAACTTACATAAAGACAAGTTATTTTCTACAAGTACTTTTTAGCAATTGCCTCCTTCCAGAAATTAGCATCTTTTGTCTCTCTGTGTTGCAATAAAGTCCTGTGATTTCTATGCTTATCTTAGACACTTCTTCAAAACCTCATTTTCTGTTTCCACCAGCAAAGATTAATTTGAATTTTACTAGCTATTACTAGTTATTTTTGAGATTAGTTATGTGCTTAAAGAATAAGAAAGTAAGAATCTATTTTTTATTTGCTTATCTAAAGCAGCTTATTTTCTGTTACTTCAGAGCTAGGAAATTATTCTTCATAGCCTGGAATATTATCATACTCCATAACATAAACTATTATACTCAACTGAATAATGCATTTTCATTTCTGAATTATTTTCTGTAGAAAAATGGCATTGATGCAGTACAAAGCTATCATTTTATGACCAATATGTAATATAATGAAGGTATTAGAGCTATAAAATTAACAAATTTGTAAGTATGTATTACATTTGATATTCTTATAGGTTTTAAATTCCCAAAATACATTTGCTTTTTTCCTTCTTTATATAGGTCTAACAATCTTTTTTGCTGTATGTGTAGTTCAAAAATTGTTAGAAGCTGTTCCTGTATCTTTCTGTGATAAAAGAGATGGCACAAACCTGAATACCAGAAGCTTACAAAACAGGCCATCTTTTCATTTTTATAAGACACTAGTTGAACTCGAGAGTTTCTGTATGGATCTCCCAGTTATATATAACTTTTTTTGAGAGTTTTATATATAAAAAGGAAAGCCTAAAAGGGACTTGAGATTTTCATGAAACTCTGCATGTTCCATTTCTTTATGCTTAACTCTTTGAAATATAAGTATAAAGCCTGAAAACTAAAGTTCAATTGTATGTTTATAGGTGAGTCTATTAAAATTTTGTTTAAAGCCTGTATATCTGATTGCAACAATTAAACCTTACTGAATTGCTTAGCAAATAATTTTAGGATTAGGCAAAAGGTAGGTAAAATAGTCTAGGTAAAAATGAATATTTCACATAATATATAATTTTTCTAACATAACTTCTATGGAAAAATGTATTTTATTTATTTATTGAGTTTATACAATATTTGTTTTACTAAACTTTTGAAAACATTTTTGAATTTTTTGAAAACTTTCCATCTTAATTAAGCGGTTTGGAAGAATATAATTTAATGACAACTAGAAAATCAATTTTAAAAATTGTATTGCTAATATCTCTTAAACTCTTTTCAACATGTACGAACTTGCCCCAATGTATGATGTTTAAATAATCTTCTCAACAACTACTGGATTTTGTTTTTAAAAATATAAATTAGTGTGGATATGTTTATGTGCTATCTTTATAAAGTGCTAAAATACAGTAACTATCATCTTAGGCAAAATTAAAAATTGTGAAAATTAGTATTTGCATGACACAAAAGTCATAGAGATCTTATTTAATTTGTTAAGGAATTGAATTTGGAAACATAAATAACCATGTGTGGTATTTTACATATATATGTAAAATATATATGTATATTTTTATACAGTATAAAAAATTTCAACCTGGTGCCAAATCCTGAGAATAAAATTTTAACATAATAAGTAACAAATAATTTTGGAAAGATGGGGTAATAATGTACCAGGAAAACATAAAAAATAGAGTTGATCTTTCAGCAAGCTTTCGGGGAAAAGGGCAAATTTCCCTGCACCCCTACAAGTTGTTACTTGCTTCGAGCATTTTCTTACTTTTTGGCCCTGCGAGATGCCCCGGTCTCAGCTGTGTGTTTCCGGCCTCCTTGCCAGAATGGGCTGAGTCTCCGAGGAGCCCTGCTTGGAGAACTGTATTAGGAACCAACATGTGGTCACTAGCTGCTGCCACTGCCACCGGATGCCTTTACTTCCAGGCTTTCTCGCTAACAAAAGGAGGAGATTTTTGTGTGTGTATTAACCGGCGTCTAGACACAGAAGTATTTCTTTATGTAAACATATATTGAGCTAAACATGAGGTCATACTGAATTGTTCAACTATAGTTCACATCAAATAGAACATTCTGATCCATAGAATGAGATAGAAACTGACACCACTTCTATTTTCTGAAAGAGAATACGGAGAATTGACATCACTTCTTTCCTAAGTGTTTAGTACAGTTCACCAGTAAAACCTCTGGGCCTCGTCCTTTCGGTTTTGAAAAGTCGTTAATTATTGATCTAATAGATATAACAGGTCTATTCAGAGTATATAGTTACCTTTGTGTAACTTTGGGTAGTTTGTCTCTTTTAAAGAATTTGTTCTTTTTCATCTAATTCATCAACACTGTGGGAATAGAGTTATTTGTAATATTCCTTCATTATTCTTTTAATGTCCATAGGATCAATAGTTATTACCTCTTTTTCATTTCAATATCAGTAATTTCTGTCTTCTGTCTTTTTATATTTGTTAGCCTACATAGAAGTTTATCAATTGTATTGATTTTTCATTAAAACATCTTTTGGCAACATTGATTTTTTTTCTATAGATTCTTATTTTCAATTTTACTGATTTTTGCTCCAATTTTTGTTAATCCTTTCATCTGCTTGCTTTAGGCATAAATTTCCCTTTCTCTAGTTTCCTAAGGTGGAAGTATAGGTAATTGATTTTAGATTTCTTTTTCTATAACATATGCATTTACTGCTATATATTTGCTTCTAAGTATTACTTTCGCTGCATCTCACAATTTTCATAAGTTATATTTTCATTTTGTTCAAAATATTTTAATTATCTGTGAGATTTCTGTGAGTCATATGTTATATAAGGGGGGAGTTGTTTAATTTAAAAGTATTTAAGGATTTTCAAGTTATCTTTTGTTATTGATTTATAGTTTAATTGTACTGTGGTCGGAGAACATATTTCGTATTATTTCTATTATTTTAAATTAGGGTGTGTTTTATGGCATAGAATGTGGTCTACCTTGCTAGATATTCCATGCAAATTTGAGAAGAATTTGTGCTCTGATGTTGGATGGAGTATTCTGCAAATGTCAATTAAATGCAGTTGGTTGATGGCGCTGTTAACTTCAACTGTCTATCTTATCTGTCAATTATTGCCTTATTTATCGATTACTGAAAAGGGCTGTGAGTCCCCAAACTCTAATAGATTTCTCTGTTTCTCCTTTCATGTCCATCTGTTTTTGTGTGCCATGCTTTGGCACTGTTGTTAGGTTCACACACATTTAGAGCAGTTGTGTCTTCTAAGAGCATTGACCCTTTTATCATTATTGACCCTTTTATCATTATGTAATTCCCGACTTTACCTCTGATAATTTTTCCTGTTCTGACATCAACTTTGTCTAAAAATAATATAGTTACCTCAGTTTTCTTTTGATATAGTTGGGTCTTATGTTCTAAAATCCACTTTAACAGTCTCTGTCTTTTAATTGGTGAGTTTATATCATTCACATTTAAAGAAATTATTGATAAAGTTGGATTAATGTCTACCATGCTTGTAATTGTTTTCTATTTGTAACACTTGTTCTTTGTTTCTTTTTTCATATTCCTCTCTTTTTATGACTTCCTTGCTTTTAATTTAGATTTTCTATGATTTTATCTTTTCACTTAGCATATTGATTATCCTTCTTTTAAAAAAATGATTGAGTGCTTTAGAGTTTCCAGTAAACTTTTTAAGCTAAATCTACCTTTAAATAGCGATAAACTACTTCATTTGTTTGTATGTGCTTTGTAACAGAGCACTCGCAATTCCTCTGCCCTGCACCTTATGGCATTGACGTCATTGCTTTCCCTTACCTACATACTGTAATAACTCAATGCATTGTTACTGCTTTTACTTTAATAAAGCAATTACTTTTTAGATAAAAAAGATTTTACCTTTATTTTTGCCTTTTCTGATGCTATTCCTTTCATTGTGTAGATCTGAGTTTCTGAAAAGTATCATTTTTCTTCTCCCTGAAGAAATTTTAGCTGTTCTTGCACAGCATTTTTGCTGGTGATGAGTAACTTCTTAATTTTTCAAGGATTTTTTACTAAATATGGTATTCAAAATTTTTGATTTTTTATTTCTTTGAACAATTTTAAGATTTCACTCCACTCTCATCTTGTTCGCATGGCTCATGATGAAAAAAAGTCTGATATAATCCTTGTCTTGTTCCTTAGTAATTATGTTTATTTTATTTTTTTTGTCTTTCTGGATTTGTCTTGGTCTTTGGTTTCCTGAAGATTCCAAATGATATGTCTAGGGATAGATATTTTGCTATTTATCCTGCTTTGTGTTCCCTGAATTTCCTGAATCTGTGGTCTGGTGTCCATAATTAATTTTGGGAAATTCTCACTCATTATTGCTTTGAATATTTCTTCAGCCCCTTTTTTTCCTTCTTTGTCCTGTTGTGCATACATTACCTTTTGTAATTGTCCCAGGGTTATTTAATATTGTGTTTTGTCTTTTTCAACCATCTTTCTCTTTGCATTTCAATTTTGGAAGTTTCTACTGACATTTCTTCCGGTTCACTAATTCATTTCCTATGTCTAGTCTACCGATGAGCTCATAAAATTATTCTTTATTTCTGTTACAATGTTTTCAATTTCTAGCATTTCTTTTCAATTCTTTTTTTAGGTTTTGCATCTCTCTACTTAGATTTATTATCTATTCTTGTATTTTTCCACTTTTTTCGTTAGAAGTCTTAGCATATTAATCATAGTTGTTTTAATTTCCAGGTCTAATAATTCCAACATCACCGCCTATCTAAGTCTGTTCTGGTGCTTGCCCAGTCTCTTCAAACTGTGGTTTTTATCTTTAACTGTGCCTTATAATTTGTTTTTGAAAGCCAGACATAATGTATTGGGAAATAAGAACTGAGATTAAAAGGCTTTTAGTGTGAGATGTTTTTGTGGTTGTTTGTTTAATTTTGCCAATCTAGCTAGGTTTTGGGCTGTGTTCAATGTTTGCTGTAGCTGTAGGTGTCAGATGCCTCAAAATTCTCTGCTGTGCTTGTATTGTTTCCTCTCTTAACTTTGGATTTCTGTAAGTGTGCCTCTTTAGACATTCTGTGTCTTATAGGTCTTTCAGCTATTATCCACTCTTACCATACTTGAGTCCTGTGGGTGTGTCCAGGATGTAGGGAAGGACAGCATTCTATAATCTTATGATCACATTTTCAGACCTACAGTGGGCATGTATCTCTGGAGTGTGACCTTCACACATTTTTCTCCAGTTGCACAGCTGCCCTCCTCACCGTAGGTACAGTGGAAGGTTAGAAGGAGCAGGAGTAGGAAGAATGCCCGTCCTTAGCTGGAACAGGTTCTGATATGTCTTTTCCCCTGGAGCGTGCACTGTACTATGGAGAATGTTTTTGGAATAATTTGCAATGATTTCTTTCCCACTCCCTTCACAGCTATAGGGGAACTTATGGGATCTTCACAATGAAAACCTGGCGGAGCTCCTGGTGGTAAAATCTGCGAACTTCTGGGCCACCCTTCAAAACTGGCCTCCAGGAGTTTCTTATTCTCATTTTAATTCACATTAAATATATGGATATTCATCAAAATTTTACCATTTAATTGCTCCTCCAAGTTTGACTCCATTGGTATCTCTTTAGGTAGGCAGATCTGTCTGTCTTTCTAGAAGAGCCGGTCTCTCCAAATTCTGGGGCTGGTTTGATATGCAAGTTCAGGTTTCTGATGCATCCAAGAAAAACTATTGAATTTTAATTTGTTCAGCTTTTTCTCTTACTTTAAACATGGGAGTTACGACTTTCATGTTATCTCTATGTCCAGGCTAAATCAAGAAGTCTGTAGTATAACTAATAATATTTTTAAATTTTCCTTGTCTTTTAAGAATTTCAGAAACAAAATAACAACTTACTTCTGGCAACCTTCTTCATTAGACATCATTGCATGTGTGTACTTACATTAGATATTATTTCCCTTTTTTTTAATCCCAAATATTATATTCCTATTACCCTGTGTTGTGATTCCTCAGTTACTAAGTCTTTTGTCACAATGTATATAATATCTATGTATCCTTAAATATATATTTAACACAGGGAAGACAGGTTTGTTGTTTTAATTCATTCTTTTATCTCTGTATTTGTTCATGTTTATTTATTTATTTATTTTAGTTTTGATTAACAAATAAACCAAAAAGTATGTTAGATTTGAGGAAAAATTTAATGTTCCTATAAATTTTGCAAAAAACTATTTGTAGCTGTATGTACATAAGTTCAACTATTTATCTCTGTCATAATTTAATAAATTCCTCAAATGTTAACAATTATGTTATTCAGTTTTATTTTATTTAGTTGGTGATTCTATTTTTAATTTACTGATCAATGTAATTATTTATATTCTTTGTTTCTGCATTAGCTATATATTATAATTCAATTAATGTGAGTTTCTAAAGTTTCCAATTATCACTTAGTTCAAATCTTTGATTCAAAATTAAAATGAACATTTATATGTAATTACTGTTTTGTTTTTATTAATATTAATATATTTAAATTTAAATAAAAGCATATTGCAGGTTTATTTTTAAAATGTGCTGATGTTAACTTTTTGACCTAACAGAAAATTAGGTTTGGTAAAACATTTTATGAGTAATTAAAATAATAGCTTTAGATTTTTCAGTGAATAGCTTTCAGTATAATATCATTTAAATGTACATAAATAATTCTGCTGTTTAGATCCTCCATATACCTATTTATTTTTTACTATTTGATCTATTGTAAGCTTTCTTTGACTTTAATTTGTGCAAAATCGATATCATGATTCTTGCTTTAATTTTCATATATTTACTTTCAACTTTTGGATAAATTTTATTTTCATTAGAGTTAGGTGTTCTTTATGATCCAATCTTAGAGTCTGTTCTGCTTAATATCTGTATTTATCATAAATAAAAAATTTTACAGATTATGCTTACATTTGTTGAAACCAGAGACACATTTGCTGAGACTTTGGTCTTCAGTCATATTATGCTTTTTAATGGCTACATTAATAGGTTTATTTAATTGGCTTTTTCATATTTTTCTTAAATTAAAACTTCAGGTACTCACACCCACAGTGTTTAAACAGAAAATTAGCAAACTTACAATCCCACTGTCAGCCCTCATTTCTCTTCACTACTTGAATCTAATTATGTTATTATTTTCAGTTAGCTTTTATACTGAAATATATTTACATTTTTACTTATTACAGCTCATATTATTTAAATTCTGTCCTATAAACATATTTACACAGCGGTTTGATCTTGGTCATTCATTTCTATGGCTTTGCTGCTTGCCAGTGCTTCTCTGGGACGGTTTCTGGGATCGGTTTAGCTCAACTCACCTTTCTTGTTTAAGAAACACTTAATATTTAAAGATGGTTAAGGAGAGAAGTGTCATTTGAGAATACATCTTTGTCAATTGCTGATTCCAGCATTCATTGAGATTTCTCTCCTGAGAAAGCAGCAACTGTGGGAGGCAGATGGGAGTCTGATTGCTTGATTTGTGGCTCTTTTTCTTTGAATGAGCACCACGAGTTCATTCATCACTCATTTGGGGACTTTTGAGAGACATTGACAAATTGGAAAGAGTAGCGCACCTGACAAAGCGTTATGCGGAGGAGCAACCCTCCCGGGGCCGACCTCCTAAATTCCGGAGAGGAAGCTCCACTGGACTTCCAGGGGCGGCTGCCGCCCTGCATGCTCGAGCAACGTCACAAAATCATCGTAATAATAGTCTGTGTTTATTAAAAACTATGTATCAGACACAGGTATTTTATGTGTATTTTCAGAAATCCTCAGAATTAGCATCAAGGCTAGCCTGACAGATGAGGAAACCACAGATTATTTAAGTATACTTCAATATATCATAAGTTAATAGACTGAGCTAATGTCAAAACCTAGATTCAAATTAGGTTTGTAACTTTCTGAATTCAGAGCTGATAATATTTGCACTCTGACATAATGTTTGCTTATGTCAATTAATGTCCAAGGATGGTCTGCCACTTCATCAGAATGAGGGAGGAAACCAACACAGGCACTTAGCTGTTCTAAGCAAGAAGTCCGAATGCTGGGGTGTTGTCCTTGAAAAATAAATGCTGTATCCAGAAGCAGATATAAGGAAGATGTCACTAACTGAATAAAAATAATTATAACAAACTGGTAATGCGGGTTGGCATGCAAACTCCTAATTAAAAAATTACAGCAATTTATAGCATACAGAAAAATGTCAGAAATTTAAAAAAAACCCTAGTGTATCTCTTGGAAAAAAACTAACATAAATATAATGCTTATACAGAATTCTAATTGTGAATGTTAATATAGCAAATAAATACATTTTCTCTGACAATTCAAAATATATTAGAAAATGTTTGTAGTGAAAAAATGCAATGTTTCTGAAAACTAATTTTTTTGCTGCCATTTCTTGATTCCCTGGGAGTGTTAGAGTCAGGCATGTGAAGTCTTTTGAAAAGACAAGATGTTGAGAAGATTTTTACTTTTAATACTAGTATGGAAAAGAAAACAAAAAAGCTAGGTTTTTGAAGAAGTACCAAATAATCCCCATAACTTTAAAAATTTATTTGAAGTTTAATCTAGGAAGTAATAAGAGGATGAAAGATAGAAATTCAGGAAGATCAGGACAATAGGAGCACTACTGGCAATTGATTATTTATTTGTGAACTTGGATTTATTATACTTTATTTCAATAATCAACATACCTAAGTAGAAAAATGCTCTCTGATATGCAAAGTTGCTGAATTTATAAGCATATAAAAATCTGTTTCCAAAATTGTATATCACTACAAGGGAACTGTCTAAACTATGGAAACGAACAAGGTTTTATGGCTAATTAAAGGAACTCTAATTTGTAATTTGATAGAGTACCTACAAGGATTTATCAACATTGATAAGTCTTTTTGAGGCCAAGGTTCAACAATACCAGGTTATCACTTCTGCTGTGTTCTATTGGTCATAACAAGTCATGAGATCAGGGTTCAGGCATGAGCAATGAGATTCCCTTTCTTGATGGGAGAAATGGCTAAATCTTGTTGCAAAAGGCTATTTGCATGGGGCTGGAATGAATCACTGTGGCCATCTTTGCAAACAATCTCCCATAATCAGTGAGTGCTTGAGAATTATTTATATATTTTACACACTTGGCTAGTTGTTCTAAACTCCCCAAATTAGGCAATGAGAAGCATAAGAAAAGCAATTTTTGTTAATGGACAATTTTTTAGAGCAATTTTTAGTTAGAGTGCAGCAGAAATTGCAGAGATTTCCCATACAGTCTCTGCACTACCCCAGACTGCCTCTCCCACTATCAACATCCCCACCAGAGGGGTGCATTTGGTACAACCACAGAACCTGCATTGGCACTTCATTATCACCCAAAGTCCATGGTTTACATTAGGGTTAACTCTTGCTGTGGTACACCCAATGGGTTTGGACAAATATATGATGACATGTATCCACCATTATTGTATCATACAGCACAGTTTCACTGATCTAAAAGGCTCAATGCTCCTCCTATTCACTCACTTAAAATAGTCCTTATGTTTTTTTAAGTATAAATGGCATAATATAACACTAATCTGACCTTAAAGGAAGTGATCTGTGTTGTACATCATTTTTCAGGTTTCTTGAAACTAAGATCAGAGAAACCTAAAATGAAAATTATTTTTTAAATATACAAGACACAGACACACACACACACACACACACACACACACACATCTGCTATAAAAAATAAGTTAAAAACATGCATCAAAATGTTAAACTGTGACCTTCCAGAAATATAATTTTAGGTAGTTAGTGCCATGAGAAAAGGTCTTAATGTTTATTAATCATGCAGAGTCTCTCTGGAATACCTGCTGTGGTTCAACAATCTATCACAAGCTATCATAGAGTGGGTGGTTGCTTATTCTATCACTACAGATGTCAGGGTCAACTCAGCACATCCCCCTAGTACCCAGGGCCCACTAGCTGCATGGATCCCCTATCCCTTTTTTTCTGAAATAGGAACTAAAAAGTAAGAAGTCACCTTGGTAGGTCCATCAAGAAACACTCAAGTCACAAACCACCCACAGTTTGTCTGGGCACAGATTGCTTTGTCAGGCAAAGACTTTCTCATTCAGCATTTTAACAATAATTAATCACTATGCTCACCTTTGATGTGTGCCAAGTTTATATTCCCTACAGGAGAGTACACACCACACAACCCCTGAATTATTTATATTTCCATGTGGAAGTTTATTCTAATGGTTGCAATCCCTAAGTGCTAGCACTGAATGCAAAAATGTAGATCCCTGGTTAGGTTCAGTTTTAAATCCAAGAAGAAAATCAACAAGCAAACAGGAAACTTATTCTATCACAAAAGCAAAAACAAAAAGCAATCTCTCTCTCTCAGTGAAAATTTATCTGACAGTCTTAATGAAAGAACTGCACAGATTTTGATAGTGTTTTCTGCTGTCTTCTTTTCTTTGAGATTGCTTTTATTTGTATCAAACAGTCATTTTACCCTTGTTTCTTTGTATTTTAATGCATTTCTTTTGCCTGTCAAGCATAAACCTGTAATGACAGAGAGCTGTGTTAATGCCTATAATTTCCAATTTCCTTGAGGTGAGCTGTTGAAGTGAGATTTATTAGAGGACAATAAAATAGCTTTTTAGATTAAAAACAAAATTCGCCAAAATAACCTTTCTGTCCTTAGTTACAAAAGTTTACTAACACCTTTGAAGAGCCAAAATTATGTGTTGTGAATCAAATAAATGATAGAGTAGGAAATATTAGAAACCAGAATTGATGTATGTTTTATCAGCCAGAAGGCATTGCATTTATACATTTCATTCTGTATAAAGGAACCTAATCAATTCCCCTCTGTTCCCTGCAATCTGCAGTGCAGTTACACCGGCCTTTGCTTTCCATGAACCCTCTTTGTTTCCTTCTACTAATAAGCACAAAATATTCATTTGTGCTTTGTCCTCTTCCTGGAATATTCTCTTCCTTTTCTCCACACCTATTTAATAGTTTCATATGTCAAGTTATTGCCCCCTTTACCCATTTGGTTTCTTCTACTATAAATCTCTCATTTGTAACTTTTAACAGAGTCACAATTATTCACTTGTTTCTTAGATCATTTAATGGTTGTTCTATCTGGATTATAAATTAGGTCCTTTTGGCACACTATTATATCCCTACTACCTAAAACTCAAGACACTGTGAATTGAATGAATGAGTGATTAAAACCATCCCTCAATTACTATATCCATAGAGGAGTATTGCCCAGGTAGACTCTTGGTTTCCCTCATCAGATCAGAGTTTATTGTTCTCTCAAAATCTGTGCATACCCCTCACACCAAGCACCTCTCATCTGTTTTCCTTACCTTTTAGGAGAGGAATTAGGGTTAAGAAGAGAGTCACTCTATTTGAACCATTGTGTTCTCTGAGTTTGTTATGTGTTTTATACCATCATTTATTTTATGGTATCTCATCTTTCATTGAGTTCCTGGGAACTTCAGTTAAATAGTGACCTTGTACAAACCTGTTCAAATGCTAAATGGTTAATGTTGATCTCTTCCTGCTAGTGATCCATTGTACTTGTGGGCCACCCTAATCAGAGTGTCGAGATGGCTCCTGACCACACACTGCATGTGGCACCTACTTTCCCAGTGGGAATACATGCACCCTCGTCTCACTAAATGGTAGACACACAGCAGCTTCCTCAAGTGTACCTTCTCCCTGCTCTGCTACTCCAGGAAGATCCAACTCCAGCCTTCCCCCACTCTTCCCATCAAACACTGCTTAGGTGGCAAATATCAGGACTTCAACAGAGTTGGGGTAAATATGGAATGAATCTTCTTCACTCAAATTACTCCAACAATTTTCCCTAAAAGACGCTTTCTCCCAATCTCTCTATCTCAATGCTTTGTATACTCAAGCTGGTGATCAGCTAAGGGCCCCAAGAACAGGTTGGGCAGACCACTTTGTCAGACTGCCTCGGGGTTGGAGTATTTCATTTGTAAATATGGAAGGACCTGCTAATCCTTGCTTTGCTTCATGCCCCTATGGATCTCAGCTGAAAATGAAACATAAATAGTTCCATTTAATAAATTCTTAAATAAGTAGATGAACATACACAGTGTAGAGCAAAAAATAAATGTTTTGTGATTTTTTTCTAGTTTTAAGATTTGAAACATTTATGTTTAAAATCTAATTTCGAGAAGTACTCTAGATATATTTACATTTCGCTCAATAAATATAAGGACTTTTCCCCTGAATTTTGGATTCGAAGTGCCTTAAAATCTTTTAAACACTTTCAAGCGAGGTATAGAATCTAAAGGAATGTATGTAAAAAGGAATTTACAGAAGTATTCTTAGTTTAAAATAAATATCAGTATATGGAGAGGAAGTACCTTCCATTGCTCCTAAATTTTTAAATAGCTATAAATTCAATGTTTTATTTTTGACTTATACTATCAAAGGAATAATAAATATTGGCTCAGTGTTTTAAAATGTAATAAGAATTTAAAGGAAGATGGAGCTCTAAATGCTTTTAAAGTAAATGGAAAATGAAAACTATACCAGTCAACTGCCTACTTACTCGAATGTATATTCTAAGCAATTACATTCATTAGCAGTCTTGTTCCCAACAGATTTTAAGATAATAAAAAAATTTGAATTATGACAGTATAAAGTTTCCACTGTTGTTTCTATGAGGTCAGTGTGAACACTCTGTATGAAGTAAAAAAAAAAAAAAAAAAAAATCTAGTATTTTTTTATACCTGTTGCCGATCTGTGTGTCTTTTTTGAGAAATATCTATTTAGGCCCTTTGCTTGTTGTTCAATTGAGCATTTCTTTTATTGCTATTGAGTGGTTTGAGTTCTTTACATATTTGAGATATTAACCCTATACCAGATGTATAGTATGAAATATTTTCTCTCATTTCATAGGTTGTATCTTCATTCTGTTGATTGCTTCTTTTTTCTGTGCTAAAGTTTTTTAGTTTAATGAAATCCTGCTATTTTACTTTTATTTTTATTGCCTATGCTTTTGGTGTGGATCCAAAATATTGCCCAGACCAATGTCAAGAATCTTTTTTTCCTATGTTTTCCCTTATTACTGCTAAGGTTTAAGTCTTTAATCCATTTTGAATTGATTGTTATATATGATGTAAGATAAAGATTCACTTTCATTCTTCTACATGTGGATATGTTCACAAAAGCCAAGATATGGAATCAGCCTAAGTGTCTATAACTGCATGGATGGATTTAAAAAAAAATCATATATATATACACAATGCAATACTATTCATCCTTATAATAGAGGGAAATTCTTTTATTTGCAATAACATGGATGAACCTGGAAGACATTACGTTAAGTGAAATAAGCCAGACACAGAAAAAAAAATATGTATGACATCACTTGTTTGTGGAACCTAAAAAAGTTGAACTTAAAGAAGCAGAGAATGGCAGTTGGTGAGCAGTGGTGAGTGGGGGGGAATATTGAGCTGTGTTGGTCAACATCTTGCAAATTTCAATTAGAGAGGAGGAATGAGTCAAGAGATCTATTGTAAAACCTGGTGACTATAGTGGATAACATTGTATTGTATACTTGAAAATTACTAAGAGGCTCATTTCTAGTGTTTGTACCACTAAAAATTCATAAGTATGTAAGGTAATGCATATGTTAGTTACCTTAATTCATCCATGTTCCATGCATAACTTAGAATAGTGACCCTGAGAGATTAAACTGGTTGTGTCATTACCTAAACAAAAGAAAATCCAAAAGCAAGAAGCAGCAGCTGTTCCAGATGAGAAGGAATCAGCAAAACAACTCTGGAAGTATAAGGAATCAATGTGAAAGGACACTCCCAAAAGGGAGCACAAGTTCTCAAGCAATGGATACCAACTAAAATCAAAATATTGAAATGACAGATGAAGAAATTTGAACATGGATTGTAAGGAAGCTCAACGAAATGCAAGATAAAATGGAAACCCAACACACACACACACACACACACACACACACACACACACACA
>RJWJ010030622.1:0-19788 GCA_004363605.1 Indri indri | reverse complement strand
AGTCAGTCAATTATGGTCAGGAAGCAAAGTAACCTGATGTAAATGCAAATGAGTCAGCCGAGAAGCCACTCTGCAAGGAAACAAAAACAAACAGTCTTAGTTGTCTATTGCTGCATAACATACTACCTCAAAACTCAGTGGTTCAAAACAACAAACATTTATTATTTCACAATTTATGAAGGTCAGGAATCTGAGAGTTGTTCAACTGGGTGATTCTGTTCCAGGGTCTTTCATAAAGTTGTAGTCAAGCTGTCAGCTGGTACTGCAGGCACCTAAAAACTAAATTGGGGAGAAAAGATCTGTTTCCAAGCTCACTCATACAGCCATTGGTAGGCTTCAGTTCTTCATGAGCTGAACCCCTTAAGGGGCTTGGTCCCTTGCGGTATGACACGGACCTCTCCATAGGTCTGCTCACTAAGACAGCTTGCTTCCCCTAGTACCAGTAGCCCAAGAGAGGGAGAGAGGGAGCATGCACCTAGGATGGAAGTCAAGGTCTTCTTTAACCTAATCTCAGAGGTGACAGCCTACCCTTTTTCTATATTATACTCAAAAGTGAGTCACTAGGCCCAGCCCACACTCAATGGGAGGAGACCACACAAGGGCATGAGTACCAGGATCAGTGGGAGCCATCCTGGAGGCTGACTGGTACATCTGCCTTATGTCCCCAGCGATTCACATCTCTCCCACATGCAAGATGCCCTCATCTCCTCCCCAAGGCACTAAGAGCTTCACCCCTTTATAGTGTCAGCTCAAAGTTCAGAGTCCTGTTATCTAAATTAGGTCCAAGTGTTGACGAGGCTCCTCAGGTATAGTTCCTTAAGCAGAGCCCCTCAAGTACAATTCTTCTTGATCTAAAGACCTGAAGTTAAATAGACAAATTACCTATTCTACTCCTCTACAAACACACACACACACACACACACACACACACACACACACACACTTCCACATACCCAACATAAAATGGAGACAGGCATTGGAAAACTGCTATACACCATCCTGTCAAAAAGGGAGGAAGCAGGATACACAAAAAAGTCAGTGGTCCATGGTAATTCTGAAATCCAGCTGGGCAAATATTGGAAGTTCCTTGATTAGATTTCAAGATCTTGGAATAATTTTCCCTGACTGAGCTCTACCTTCTCAGATTGTATTTCTAGCTTCTGAGTCTTCCTTCCTTGTGAAAGGCAGCATGTGTTTGTAAGTGAGCAGCTGTCACAGATCCCTTCCTTCCATTAGAATTCCAAGGTCCGAAGGTCACTCCTCAGTCTGTACTGTCTGTTTCCCTGGGCCTAAGCTGGTGATGTTTCTGCGTATACAACTCTCTTAAGAACTTTGTAGATGTCTTATGAATTATTTTGGTGTTAACTCCATTAGACAAAAGCCATGCTCACAAATCTCAGGATAAGCTCTTCTCTCTCTTGAGCCTTGGCCAAGATAGCTGAGGGATAATGCTATTAAGTTTTCTAGAAGCAGTATTTTTTGATTCAGAGGATCTGTGAGACACACCATTAATATCTTTAAAGGGCCCTTTGTGTGACTGAATAGTAGCCGGGGGCATGATCTCTGATCTTTCTAAGATCTTAACAGAAGGTTTGACAGTCACATCCTTTGCTTCACCTTTAGACTGCAGTTCTCCTGAGAGTGCTGTAGATTTGATCTTTAATCAAAGGCCATTTTTTAAATTTTGGCACTATTTGCCATCTGGAAAGACTGAGAATTTTCAAAACTATCAGACTTGGCTCCTTTTTAACAGTCCTTACTTCGGTTTAGATCTTTCCTCTCCATTTTAGTGTAAGTGGCAAGAAAAAACTGGATAGCATTTTCAACACTTTGCTTAGAAATCTCCTTAACTAGATCACCAGTTTATGAAGCACATTTTCTACTTTCCACATTACTATAGGCAACAATGTTGCTAATTTTTCTGCCACAAGGATTTCTCCTTTCTTCACTTTACTACCAGCGTTCGTAAAAGACCAAGAGGCTTCTATTAACAACTTCTTAAAGATACTTTAGAATTTCACTAACACTTTACTCAAAACTCAGTGCCTAGTTCAAAAGCCACTCCCACATTTTAGGTTTTCATCATGGCAGCACCCTACTTCCAGGCTCCAAAATCTATCCTCATCATCTATTGCTCCCTGACAAATTACAACAACAAATCAGCAGCTTAAAACAACAAACATGTATTATCTCACTGTTTCTGTGGGTCAGGAATCAGAAGCAGTTTGACTAAGTAATTTGGACTCAGAATGTCTCATGAGGTTATAGTCAAATTGTCGGCTGGGGATGCAACCAACTCAAGACTCAACATCTCAACGTGGATAAGAGATCCACTTTCAAGTTCACATTCTTATTGACAGGCTTCAGCTACTCAGGGTCTTTCAGATGGAGGGCCTCAGTTTCTCAGAGGCTGTTGGACCAAGGACCTCAGTTCTTCACTGCACTATGTGAGCCTCTTCGTAATTGCTGCTTGAAACATGGCACTTTGCTTACCCCAGCACAGGTGTTTTGAGAGAGGGAAAGTGCACAGACTCAGGATTGAAGTCACTATATTTTTTAACTTGCTAATGGGAAAAAAAAAACAAACTCTGTAACATAATTTTAAGGGGTTTATTTTGAGCCAAACATGAGTGACCATGGCCAGGGGAGCCATACTCAAGCAGCCTTGAGTAAGTGATCCTGAGGCAGTTGAGTTACAGTTTGGTTTTACACATTTTAGGGAAACAGGAATTGCAGGTACAATCTTAAATCAATACATGGAAGGTATACATTGGTTTGGCCCAAAAAGGTGGGACATCTCTGAGTGTGGGATGAGGGGGGTGTGAGGGGGGAGGGGGCTTATAGGTAATAGGTGGGTTCAAAGATTCTTTGATTTGTAACTGGTTAAAGAAATAAAGTTTTGTATTAAGGCTTGGAATGTTTTAAGTTAGGATAAGGAAGTCTGTTAATTAGAGACAAGCCACAATATACAGAGTCAAGTGATCTGTTAAGCAAATTGATGGCCTGCAGGTGTAATTTAACATTTGCTTTGCATGGCTTAGGTCCTGTTAAAAATTTGGTATCTCACTGTCACAGAGTCTGTTTTGTCAGTCTTATTATCTCTGTTTTCATATTAATGCCAGTCAATTGTTGTATCTAAACTCCAAAAGGGAGGTAGTATAACGAGGCATGTGCAAACTCCTTTCCCTTCAAGGCCAGGAACTCAGTTTTAAGGTTTTTCTAGGATACTCCTTTGACTAAGAGGGGGTTCATTTAGTTGGCAGAGGGCTTAGGATTTTATTTTTAGTTTACGAATTAAACCTGAAAAGTGATGTTCAGTTATTTCCACCTTTAGAAATGGGTCAATAAATCCAGCCAACACTCAGTGGGAGAAGATTGTGTAAGGGTATGAATACCAGGAGGGTGGTCATTGTGGACCATCTTAGAAGCTACCTACCACACAGATCCTGAGACAAGAGGTGAAGACCATGTAAAAAACAGAAACAAAGATGAGCTGATGAATTTCCAGTCTCATGGGACCTATTTCCTTAGTTGCATTCTGTAAGATTATGGGATTTTTCCGAGCACTCAAAATAAATGCTCATACTCCTAAGCAAGTTTGAATGAATTTCTGCTCCTTACAACAAAATTATTCCTACGACTATAATCTGTCTTCCTGCAGTGTCTGTACTCTACCTTCATGAGACCGAAAGCAAATAAAATGTACCCCTCTGCAACCTAAACGAGACTCAGAATGTGAACTGACCTGAGGATATTGTAGAGCAGGCATGTTCTGTATTCTGCTGACCCTGTCAGCAAAAAGTTCTCTGCCAGCACATTAAGGACAGCACGTTTATGTCAGAAGCTGTGCTTTTAATTTCTGTGACATGTAATGAGGCAGTCTCAGTAGCCAGAATATTTTATTAGGTCATAATGTGCTAAATGTAGTTTAATCAAGAGATGCCATTAGATAGCTTCCCAATGAACTTCAGATGTAAGATGATTATACAACAAATTATCTGTGGAACTCCCATGAACAAATCTTAAGAAAAATGGGCTCTGTAATGTAAGTAATAATACCTGCATAACTAGTAATAATAATGAAAATAGCTAACATTTATTGAGTACACACATAAGGTTCTCTTATAACTCAGGATGGCTATACTAAAAATGTCTATATAAAAATGCCTTCACAAACCTTTTTTTAGAAAACTTGCACTGAGAAATGAGAACTTACTAGTATTTGTTACTAAGTGCCAATATCTGAAATATTACATTTATCTTTACAACTCTAAAAGGTAGCTGCAGTTATTATTTCCATTCCAAAGCTGAAGAAACTGAAGTTTAGCAACATTAAGCATCTAGTCTAAGGTCAAATAGCTTGTGTCCTAATAATTATACCCTTGGGTAGTCCCTTATCACACTATATTGGAAATGATCTGTGGGGCAATCATCACGGCAAAAGTGATGGTGTGTGAGTTCTGGTGCTAAGTCATAAGAAACATTTCAGCTTCTCTTGGATCACTCATTCTGGGGGAAGCCAGATGCCATGCTGTGTTAACACTCAAGAAGTCACAGGTATTGAGTCTGGTTCAAGATGGCTGACTAGCAACATTGGACACCCACCCTCTCTAGAAAGAAGAAACAAAATTACAAATGGAAAATCGTACCTGGAATAGAATATCAAGGAGAGAACACTGGAGTCTAATAGAGAACTCATAGGAAACACCTGATGCACAGAGAGAGAAAGAGGCAAGAGGCCAACCCAGCAGAGATTGGCAAGAGCCCAGAGGGACTTGGTATTGTGAGGAAAGGGTGAATGAGAGGAGCTTGGTGGAACCACACCCCTGACTCAAGCATTATAAAAGCGATCTATGTAACCAAAAGTATTTGTACCCCCACAATACTTTGAAATAAAATAAATAAATAAATATTATCCAGCCTCAAGTATTTCTTTGTGGCAACACTGAATGGACTAAGAACCATGGCTGAGGTTTCATCTGAAGGCTTGATTAGGGAATAATCTGCTTCTAAACCCACTCACATAGCTCTTGGCAGGATTCAGTTCTTTTCTGGTTATTGGCCAGAGATTTAACTCAGTTTCTCATCATGTAGGCCTCTCCATAGAGCAACTCAAAGCATGGAATCTAGCAGACTTGTATCTTAGAGCAGGTGAGAGAGAGCAAAGGGAGAGTATGCAAGAAGAAAGCCACAGTCTTTGTAACCTACTCTCAGAAGTGAGACTACATCAAATCTGTCATATTCTATTTCCTAGAAACAAGTCAGTAAATCCAGGCCACACTCAAGGGGAGAATTTAGCACAAGGATTTGAATACCAGGAAGTGAGAATCTTTGTAGGCCATCTTGAATATTGCACACCACGCTGGGATCTGACTCCAGTGGTCTGAGTTAATGTTCTTCATCATTATATTCTATGCCTCCCTTGAGTATATTCTCTTAAGTTATGAATTCCATTTATGTGAATACAACCCAAGCATTGATCTTCCCTATAATCAAAGCACATCTTTCCAGAATATTTGAAGAGAGTGGTTAGCCTCAAGGCCATTCTTGAGTAACCCCTATGTTTCAGCTGCCTCCACTCCCCAGTCATATGTCTATCGTGAGCCACTGTTTAATCAGCTGTACTCAGACTCAATCTCTTTACTCCTCAAAGTACCACCAATTCGAGGCTTCATTCACAGACAACTTTACTGATGGCTCCAAAGTAAACAAAATGATTATATTGTATCTCAGCAGGTAACTTTAAAATCAAGTGTTAGCCCATCCTGTCTTTAAAATTATTCCAGCCCCTTAGGCACTAGAAACTTCTCATAGATCACCTTTCCCAAAGGCCCCACTTGCTACTTTATTCCTCCCTCTTCAAGGCTGCCATATAGAGCTGTGCAGGTTGTTCACTACACAAGGGTGCTTGGCTAAAGGGGTGAGTGAGACACTGAAATTCAGCTCATGCTCTGCTCCAAAATCTGAGGCACATGTCTTGGGCCAACACCATATAGTCTTAGTAATATAAAATGTTCAAAACAATATAAAATGCTTGAACTCCTCAAACCAATATATAAATGAGCATGCTTTTGATCAATGCCTCTATTTTATGTGCTTCAAGAATAGATTGAAATCTTAGCAGCATATTGTTCTCAGGAAGCAGATTCGTAGACATCCAAGTTCTATACGGCCTCAAAAAAACCAAAGATTTAATATACAATCCCTGTGCCCTATGGCATGCTTAGCACTCAATATGATAACTTACATGAAACAGAATGTTTAATTTGGAAATTTTAGCTGAGGCTACTTAGATAGGATATATACAAGATACCAAGTGATTTTTGAGAAAAAAAAGCATGTGCCAATATGCAAGACATTATCCAGAAATCACATCAAAGTATGAAATAGGTTTATACCCATAAGGAGATATAAAAGACTTGAGAAAGTAGAACTGGGGAAAGGAATTTGTGAGGAAGATGAGGGTGCTGTGAGTTCTAACCCATCAGATCACCAAGAATTAAAAATTGAGAGGTTTCTGCTCTTTCACCTCCTGCTTAGAGGAAAGGGTGCCTCAATGGGACCACGTAGAGAGCCAACAAAGGTCAGCTGCCTCCCCAGAAAAACTGGGGAGCTGCTTTGGTGGCAAAGTAAATGTAGGTTGTTGCTGCTTGAGGAAGGTAGCTGCGTTTGCAGTCAAACTATGCAGGAGAATTAACTGTGGACCAGATGTGAACCTCACAGAGCCAGGTGTCTAATTCAACTACCTGGAGGGTCAAGGGGACCCCAACAGCAAGAGGTTATGTGTGAAGAGGATAACTGCACTCAGGATCAGCTTCATGGCGTGCACCTTGTGCAATTGCACACGACCCTGCTCTCAGAAGTGTTCCCTCACCCATGCTTGGTTTAATGCTCTATGCATTGAAATTCTTGATAATTGTATCTTTGACCATTTTTTTAATAAGTCAAATGGGACAATGTGCATCTGCCATTCTTTTCTACTCCATTTAGCATTCGTGATGCCCCATGACACAGAATTCAAGTGGACTCACAAGGCATGAGAGTTCAGTGAGACTCAAAGTGAGTACAAGGTAAATGTGTCATGTCTGCAATCCCAGTGGTTACTTAACAGCCCCCAAGAGGCCATGCTTTGCATGTGAATTAGAATTTGTTTTGAACACAAAAAGAAGGCAATAGCATTCTAAGAAACACAAACAGCCGAGAAACCTTATCATAGTCTTTCTTACTCAGTTCACTTTTTTGCATTAGCTAACAATTTACACTAAAAATGATAATATAGAAAGAAAGGGAAAGACAGGGCAACTCCTTTTCCTTTCAATCTTTCCTTATTCATCAGTAAGCCCAAAGTAGAGAGTTTTGGTAGAATGTACACATATCAAGAAGTGAAATAAAACAGTCAAGTTAGTTTTGTGCAGTGTTTCCACTGTTCTGTGCATGTACTATGTCCCAGCTATAAAATACAGTCTGTGTAGTTTCAGGAATTGTGCATATAAGTTAAATGCTCTTATATTTGTTTTGAAAACTGCATTGCAAAATATAAAGATGAACAATAAAATAACACTAATTTAAAATATTTCTCTTGGAATGACATTAAATAGCAAAAACATCATGACAAGTCAAGAGACAGACTGTAAAAGAGAGGAAAAAGCTTTATATTTTAGACTTTAAAAGACTTTTTTCCTACTTTTTGAACAAGGGACACTGCATTTCATTTTGTACTGGGCCCTGAAAATTATGTGGCTAGTTCTGACTGCACCCGCCACCTAAGACTGTCTTCTTTTCCCTTAATTCCCTCTCCCCTGGAGAGGTCCAAATACACAGTCGAGCTGGGAAAAGAGGAGAAATATTATTGGGGTGAGTAGGACAAGGCCCTACCCATCTCAATACAAGGGGCCCTGCAAGAGAAGAGGAGAAAGATTAACATTCATATGTTGACTATTGTAGGGAAATAGATATTCTAATGTTTGAATTGAGACTGATTTTGACCTAAAGTTACTTTAGTACAGTCTATTTCTTAAATGTGAGCAAAGAAGTAATGGAACCAGCCCTTCATTCAGGGGGAAGAAGAGATTATTCCACTAAATAAATGTTAAAGGAGCAACGGGGGACAAAAGTTGCATTTTTATCATATCTCGTAAGTCATGTTTGTTCAACACTCCAGCTACAAATGAAACAGAAAGTTTGAAGAAGTCTGATCAGAGCTTTGTCCACCCCCCACCCCAAAAAAGAAAGGTTTTCTTGGTTTAGAACATCTCAGTCATAAAAATTACATTGAAAATGATTAGACTCCACAGCTGACTTTACTTCACAAATTACCCATGCATTCCAGCTCATGTTACAATTTCTTTGGGGAGCATTAAAATGATTTTTCAATTTTCTCACTCAATTTCTTCTATCTCTGCTGAAAATAAGAGATGACACTGCATGATAAGAGCAAGTCACTTTAAATTAGACCAACTTGACTTTTGTCTTGCAGTCAACCAAATACAGATTGAATGTGGTTTTTTCCCCAAACAACAAAAAAAGACTATGAAAAATTCATAAAGAAGCACTTCTTATATTTTTAGAAATGTAAAGGTTTGTTTTTAAATTCCTCTATTTTTAATCTTCTGTCACACTGATAAGCTGTGAATTTTAATTTATCACTTTACCACATCTTCAAAACAAGGAAAAAACCAAGAAATTTATTTTTGAAGGATAAACACAATAAGATTTCTGTTGCAATACATATCTTTAAAATGTAGAACTGTAATTATTTCAAGCAGTGCACCAAAATTAGCCTCTCCTGATCAATGGATTTTTGTCTCTGTGATTTTTTTCAGTAGAATAGAATTTCGTGCAGAACTTGCAAATCCATGTGGCAGAGCACAAATGCTTTTAAATTATTTTGAGAAAACTAATCAACACATGAAATTTTATTTTCAACTGATATTCTGAAAATAAAATTAAATGTTATAAAGTTATAAAACATAAATGTTAGGTTTAGAACAAATAATGAATGTAATACATTATGGACTCAGTGTGTTGAAGGATTTGCTGATAAAGTAAAAGTTCATGAATAAACAAATCTTAACTTTATATTATGTGTCTGTCAAATCATGCTTTGTCTCTGAAATTATGCAGAAGTTTGAAATAGCTAGAAATTCTGAGCCCCTCAAGAGTCCCTTGCAGTTTCTTAATTGGGATTTTTTTTTTTAATTCTCCGTCACCTTTGTAGCACAGAAGCTTCCTGGATAACATTTCACTGACCACTTAATGAGTGCCTTTTATGTACCAGACATTGTGCAAGGTACAAGACACACAAAAACTAGTGCTTCAGACTAGCAGAGAGTTGCCAGCTAGAATGTAGGGCTCCTCGTGAAATTTGAATTTCAGGTAAACAACAAATAATATTTTGCATAAGTATGTTCCAAACATTTTATGGGATATATTTTTATTTGCCAAAACTGGCAACTCCAAACTAGGGGAACTGAAGATTTTGTTCCTGCACTGCAGAATCAGTACTTGAACATCTGGACACTATGAGCTGACTTATGTCCCTGCCTGTCCTCTACTGGTGCCTTCCCCACATCCTTCTATGTTGGTGTATTTTTCCTAAAGCTTATCTCTTCCTCTTTTTGGGAGTGACACTGTTCTTTGATGAAATGTATTTTTAAATAACTTCCATAAGTAATGATGTGTGGAAGGTAAGACATTCTGAGTTCTTACGTGGTTGACAGTGCCTTTATTTTGCCATCATGTTTGATTGATCCTTAATCGAAGTATAGAATTCTGTATTAAAAATTATTTTCCGGCCAGGCGTGGTGGTTCATACCTGCAATCCTAACACTTTGGGAGGCCAAGGTGGGAGGATTACTTGAGGCCAGAAGTTCAAGACCAGCCTGAGCATGAGCAAGACCCCATCTCTACAAAAAAAACAGAAAAATTAGCTGGGCATGGTAGCATGTGCCTATAGTTCCAGCTGCTTGGGAGGCTGAGGCAGGATGCTTTGAGGTTGTGGTGAGCTAAGATGATGCCACCAGCCTGGGCAGCAGAGCAAGACTATGTCTCCAAAAATCAAAACAAAACAAAAAAATTATTTTCCCTCAGAATTTTGAAAGCGTTGCTCCATTATCTTCTAGCACCCAGTATCACTGATGAGCAATCCAAGGTCAGCCTGTTTCTCATTCTTTTGTGGGTGATCCGTTTTGCTTTTGTTTTTGTTTTTGTTTTGTGAAAAGATTTATGAGCTTCCCTTCATTCCTGGGTGTATTAGTTTGCTAAGGCTGCCGTAACAAAATATTACAGGCTGGGTGGGTTAAGCAATAGAAATTTGTTTTCTCACAATTCTGGATACCAGAAATACAAGATCAAGGTGTCAGCAGGTTTATGGTTTTTTCTGAGGCTTCTCTCCTTGTGCCACCTTCTCACTGTGTCTTCACGTGGTTATTGCTCTGTCTGTGTCGTCTGTGTCCTAATTTCTTCTTCTTTTAAGAACACCAGTTCTATTGGATTATGGCCCACCCTAGTGACCCCATTTTAATTTCATTACCTCTTTAAAGGCCCTTTCTCCAAATACAGTCACATTCCAAGGTACTAACAGTGAGGACTTCAACATATGAAATTTGAGAATCACAGTTCAGCCCATGGCATTGGTATTCTGAAATTTCACAGTAATATTTGTGGGCATTAGCCATATATTTCATTTATGTCATTGGAGCCATGGACTCCTTCAATATAAAGACTTGTGTCTTTCAACTCTGGGAAATTGTCTCCTATTATTTCTTTGGTAATTTTCTCTTTCTCTTTGGCCTCTCCTTCTGAAACTTTTATTGTCAGTACTCATATTAGCAGAATAGGCTAACTGGTATCACAAACAACTCCAAAATCTAGTACTATAACACACAAGGATTTATCTCTCACTGATAGGACAATGTAATGTGAGTTGGTAGAGGAAATAGCTAACCAGGTATGGAACAGGTAAGGGTCTGTACCAGGCAGTGACTCAGGGACCCAAGCTGTCTAGCGGCTGGGTGTCCCCTAGAGCCTTAAAGTCCTTTTACTGCATTCTCTGCTGCCACCTACTATGCAAGACAGCCTGGAGGGCCTTACAGGAGATGTTAGTGATCAGTTGTAAAAGGAGCATGTATCACCTCTGCCAGAACTTGGAACTTCAGTGGAGGCTGGGAAATGGAACAGAGCAATGAGCCTAGGAGTGAAAGGACTTCACAGCTACCAGAGGGCACTGTCAGTCTCTGTCACAGAGCTCCTGTATGGAGTCTTTCTGCCCCTTGTCTCTCAGAGTTTCTATTCCTTTTCGTTTTTGTTCCAATTTTTATGATAGAAGATTTATTCTACTTTGTATTCTAATTATATATTTTTATTTTATTTTTACGCATCATTTTTAACTTCTAATAGTTTTTTCTTATTCTGTGTTTTACTAGCATCCTCTTCATGTTTGATGGGAGCATTATTTTTCCAACTTCAAGTTTTCAGAAATATTAATTATAGTGTGTTATCTAAATTTTTAAAAGTTCTTTGTCTTGCTCTGTCTCCTCAAAAACATGCTGCTATTTATATACTCTGGTTGTTTTCTCTGTTTGCCAGTTTCCCACAAATTGCTAGTGATCCTTGGATCCCCATAGTTATTTAAGAATTAGTCAGGAAGGCCAGGTGAGGTTTCTCATGCTTGTAATCCTAGCACTCTGGGAGGCTGAGGCAGGAGGATTGCTTGAGGTCAGGAGTTCAAGATAAGCCTGAGCAAGAGTGAGACCCCATCTCTACTGAAAATAGAAAAATTAGGTGGGCGTTGTGGCATGCACCTGTAGTCCCAGCTACTTGGGAGGCTCAGGGAGAAGAATCGCTTGAGCCCAGGAGTTTGAGGTTTCAGTGAGCTGTGATGATGCCATTGCACTCTAGCCAGAGCAACAGAGTGAGACTCTGTCTCAAAAAAAAAAAAAAAGAATGGGTCAAGAGAAAAGCTGGCTTTGAGCGCTGAGTGGCCAGAGAATGTGACTATGGGGAGCCTTGCTAACTACCTTAATTCTATTCATTGTGTTCAATATCTATAAATAAATAATACAAAGGTCTCTTTGTTTTTTGTGATATGCTGGGCTGGAGATGGTCATCTCTATCTGTAGGATTCCAGTCAACTCCCCTATTTTAAGGCCCACATTACAATCCCAACCCTCCATTGAACTTGGTGTTTCTAGGTCCTAGGACTTTCTGGTTCTGTGAGCAAATCTGTTCTCTCCTTAGCCACATCCCTTTTCAACCTAACATCCAGTGGGGCGTCCTCACCTCTGCTCACCAGGTAGTATCGTCAATCTGCCTTCATTGACTTCTTTACCACTCATTGCTCCTCCTCTTCCATCCCTTTTATTTTTGTGGCTTATACTTTTCCTTATTCCTTTCTGATTATTTTAATGAAGGCCCAGGAAGGAGGTAAGTGTGTGTGCTCAAACATTAATTTAGTGATGTAACTTTAGGATAAAAGACTAGTAAATAATGCCTTGCTGGAGTGCCAGAAAATCCTTCATAATCTTTAATTTCATTTTATTTTATTTTTAATGTTGTTGAATTAGATATTTGAAGTTAATTTATGGCAGTAAGCATCATGGGGATTATATGTAGATTTGGTACCAGAAGAGTTAACTAAAGCTCTTATCAAAAGGAGAAACTACCTGAATAGTAACTAGCTGAATAAAAAATACTGATATGGCTGCTAGAATGTGTTTTGCATGTAGAAATATGAGTCATAGCAGTGAAAATATGGGGGGAAAAGTATTGATTGTTATGAATGTTTCCACAGAGTATACTGAGTCTACAAACATTTTTCTTTCTCTTCATTTGGCTTCCTTCCTAGATGATATTCTAGGATTTCCATTAGCAAACTCAGTCCACTTCAGCAAAATGTAGCAACTTCTTCCAAATTAGTTTTCTCAACCAGAAGGTGCATCAGATCACCAGGGAAGCTCATTCAAGATACACACGCCGTAGCCCACCCCGATGGGCTTGTCAAACTTTCTCAGAGGGGGTGCCAGTCATGTATACTTTGAAAAGGCTCCGGAAGTATTCTGCTTCCCAGCCACATCAAGCCCTCACCTCTGACACACTATTCGCATACTGTAACTGCAGACTACTGTTCTGGATGGCAGCTTGTTCCCCAGTAGAATCATTTAAAACATGTTCCACATGAAACAGAATAGTGTGGTCATTAAAAACTCAGTTTCTGGAGTCAGGTTGGACTTGAACTCAGGCTCTTGTTTGTCTGACCTTGGCCAACTCACTCTAATTCTATTGATTATAGCAGTAGTTACAAGTAACATTGACTGTTAGCTGTTTTCCAGGCACTGTACTAAATACTCAACATGGATTAACTAACTCACTTAATTCTGCAACGAGCTTATGATGTAGGTGCTATTCAAGGAAATTAAGGCTTAGAGAGGGATAAGTAATTGTTAACTTGCTTAAAATTATACAGCCAATCAGCGATGGAGCTAGAATAACACCAAAGTCATTATGCACTTGGCCATTTCATTGTATTATCTCCCAGAAATAAAGAAAGCAAGAAAGAGAAAAACCTACCAAGAAAAACAGGAGTTCATGAATCTAACGTATAAAGAATCCAAAGTGAAAATCTATGAATGGTATTAGCCTGGTACTGTGCTAGAAACTAGAAACCAACTGAAAAACAGTAGGAATGAGAATGATGTTCAAAGGAAAATAACTGGGTGATCTCCCATAAAAGCATTGTATAGATACAAAAGGGATTCCCATTTATCAGCTTCTCCTCCACAACTAACCAGATAGATGAAGAATGGCAGATGTGATGTCATTGTCACACCTGGCCTTTTAATAGACTTCTGAAAGCACTGAATGGAAGTCTCAGTATGACAGCCATTTAGCAGGTTTAGAAAGCATCAAGTCCAAACTGGGACACGAAGACACAGGGCTCCGGAAGGGATGAAAGAAAAGGGGACTAACAAAACTGATGATTGTTTGGAGAATTTGAGGGGGCGATTGAGGCAAAATATACAGGTTAATTTTGCAGACATACACAAAAAAATTAGAACTTCTTGACTCTGTAGTGAACAATATTTAGCCAATTATAATTATGTAAATATAATTTATGGATTTTCAACTTTTTGAATCAACCTATAGACTAATCATACAGGATCTTATTTTTGTTTAAAAACAGAATATAACTATTATTGCGTACGTAAAATCGGGTTCGACTATGAAAAAAAACAAAATACATAACTTTGACTTAAGCATGATAGAAGCCTATTGTCCCTTCCTGTGGGCAGAATCTGTGAATAAGCAACCTGGGACAGGTGTGGTGCCATTCATCAGGAGGCATCCAGGCTGATCTGCCAACACAAGACTTCCACCTCAGGACCCAGGATGGCTGCCCAAGCACTAACCAAAACATTCACATTCCAGACAGCTGGGAGGAGGAAGATATGGAGAAGACTGGATTATCTCAAGAGCCTTGTCTTCAAGCTCTGAGATCTTTTCTCCTCCTTGGTTTAGCTCACATTCCAGACAGCTGGGAGGAGGAAGATATGGAGAAGACTGGATTATCTCAAGAGCCTTGTCTTCAAGCTCTGAGATCTTTTCTCCTCCTTGGTTTAGCCTGTTGTTAAAGCTTTCTGCTGCATTTTGAAATTTCCTAAATGACTTTTTCATTTCTTTAAGTTCTGTCATATCCTTTCTTATGTCTTCTAGCTCTCTAGTGACTTTTTCATTTTGTTCATTGATTTCCTCAAATTTTTTTGGCTTCTCTTTGTTGGTTTTCAACTTTCTCTTCAATTCCATTCATCTTATTTGCCATCCATATTCTGAATTCCATTTCTTTCATTTCAGCAATTTCCTTGTGGGTCCACCACTGTAGCTACATTGTGTTCCCTTGGGGGTGTTGAACTATTTTGTTTTTTCATGTCGCCAGGGTTCTTCTGCTGGTTTCTTCTCATCTGGCTCCCCTTCCCTCAGCTCTGGGTTATGAGGAGTGCAGGGCTCCTGTTCTCCTTCTGGTGACTCTCTTAAACCAAGTCCAGGAGTGATGGCTGCTGGGGGCTGGGAGGTCCTGAGTGAAGTATTGGACCTCAGGGAGGTTCTGCTGGCCCAGTAGTAGTGGTTTGGACTCAATAGTGGGGTCTTGGGGTCCAGGCACAATTCTGGAGACTCAGGCATGGAGTCACAGGCTCAGCAGGGACCATAGAGCTACAGAGGCAGAGCCTCAGACTCAGGCACAGGAAGAGCTTCAGAGGTAGCTCTGGGGATTTTGAGGCCAGAGGCTCCCTTATGGGGGGCTTTTCCATCAGCATGGGGACTGCCAATCCCTTGTTGTGCAGTCTCAATGACCTAGCATCCTCATAGTTGGGTCAGCACTGCTTTCAGCTCAGGTTTTCCTCCTACACCTAGAACCCACTGATGCAGTCACCCCAGGCTTCCCAGGAGTGCCTGTGGTGTCTGTAGTTCCTGCTCTGTTCAGCTCCCATGCCAGAGAGGAGGTGTGCTTGGCTCCCAGTCACAGGGCACTACACAGGGCAGCATCTGTTCCCTCCCTGGCTCAGTAGGGGTGATGCAAAGGTTATTGCTGGGAGGCTGGGTCCTGTGCAGACCTGGCTCCATGCACCAGAATGATCAGGATGGCATTGGTTGCAGAAACCTGGGATGGCAGGCACCAGCTCTCTGCTATACCTGCTGTCCAGTGGAATGTCTGTACTGAATTTGAACAGCTCCCCACTCAGCCCGAGGGTCTGAAGTGGAGGAGGGAGATCCCTCACAGATCGGGCTGCCTATAACTTTTGTTTCTTTCCTAAAAGCATGTTGCTTCTATCCTGCTGTCTTCCCACCCCTCAGCTTTCAAAGCAGTATGAATTGTATTGGGACCCCCAGCTTAATCTCCAAGACGGTGGATGATGCTTGTGAGTCAGAATTAGCCACACCCTGTTTGATTGAGTTGGAAGATGCTTTAATGAGCTATAGAGTTGCTCTCCCTGTCAGTGGTTGATGTTTGCCGGAGAGAGCCAACTGCAGAGATGTTCTTTTGTGCCTATGATAAGTTCCAGTCCCTCAGGTGGAGCACTTGAATGTCCCAGGCTTTGGGAGGGGCCTTGTAGCTCTTAGGGTGTTGCTTGATTTCCCCTCTACAGCAGAGATGGGTAGAAGTGAGAAGAGGCGAGGCTGGGTGTAGTTAGGTTGTGGGAGTCTGGAAGGCTTTGCAAAGCCTCAGCAGGTCGCAGAGGTCATCTTTTGGCCACTAGGTGGAACCACTGGGAGGAGTGTCAAGGCAAGCACTCCAAGCCAGAAAGGCTGCTTGTAAGGGAGGGGCCACAATTCCCAGACTAGGGAGTTAGCTCCACCCCTCTTGTATTGCCCCTGCCCTTGTGCCCTGAACACGCTGGACTTGGTTGCTGTGTGGCATCATGGCCTGGGACCTTCCCTGCGGGAGGGCCCGCCCTAGCTGACAGCACATCTTTCCTGTCAGGGAGATGGGCACTTCCCCACTTCACATCTCGGACCGCCACCATTTTCTCCTGTCAGTTCCACCCAAATGGGCTCCCTCATCTCCCAAGTCCAGCTCCTAGACCTATACCCCTATGTCCTCTCAGCATTCTGCTTGATTTGAGTCCTGGGTGCAAGGGATCCAGCCTGCGTCTCTGACCCACTAGCATGCATCTTCACAAAACACCAACCTGCAAAGAGGTCCCAGGTCAGGCACCCCAGATCCCCCGCAGGTCTCCAAGGGGAGAGGCATGGGCCCTAGTCTTTGTGGAAACTTCAGACTGCAGGATGCACCAGCTGGAGGGAGGGGGGCTGCTTGACAAATTCTTGGCTCAAACTACTCTGCCTGTTGCAGTGGGTGGGGAAGGGGCAGGGAGAGATAAGAGTCTGAATGGAAGAAAATCTGCTCTCCAGCCTCTTGTGTCACTCTCCTTGGAGAAGACCCCCACGCGGAGTGTCCAAGCTCTGCGATCACACAAGTTCTCCCCACAATTCTGTTATTGCCATACTGCTTGGGTTTGTGGGGGTGGAAAAGCTTCCCAGCAACTTGGTAGCCCACTGATCACTGGAGGATTGTGAGAGGAAGAAAGGGATCCCCCTTTACCCCTTCATTGGGCTCCAAGCCTCCTTGAGTTTGGTTCTTGCCAATATCTTTTATTCTTTTCTCCTCTTCCTTCTCTGCCCCGTAATTTTCCTCCATGAGGTCCCTGGCAGACTCCGGCACTTCTCTCACTGAAATTTGGCTGTGCTGCATCCTCTTTCCTGTCTCCCCTATCTGAAACCCTCCCTTCTCTCTGGGATGGTCCAGCAAGCAATGTCTCTAGTCAGCCATCTTGCCCATTTCCCCCCACCCAAAAACAGATTTTTTAATCTAGCCATGGTTCGTATGCATGAAGGAAGTAATAATGATACATCTTTAATAAAAAATGAAAATTGAAATTGAATTATACGTAGGAAAGACGCAGTACCTTTTATCTCCAAATTTCATAAAAATGGCAAAAGTCCTTTTCAAAATCTCCTCAAGCATCTTTATCTATCCCTTCATCTTCTAGTCAAAGCTGCTCTTCCATGGCACTACCATTTGGAAAAAAGTTTAAACCACTTTCTTCCTTTTTACATATCTGCTTTATTATCAATATTGAAAATGTCAGAAAAGTATTCTCTCAATTCTTTTAATATATTTCATGTTTATGTACAATCTATGGCACCTAAAAGGTGATGTCACAATGTTGTCTTGTATTTTATTTAATATGTTTGGAATTTCAGCTGCATTATAGGTTAAATAGTCTTAGGAATGTAACTATCATTTACAATATAGTTTTTCAATGAGAATATGTTCTGAGTGCCGAACGATTGATGAATACTTTTGAAATACAAACCTATACTGGAAGGACTATTTAACTCCTTAATTCATCTGACTGATAAAATTCTAGATTTACAAGAGCACCCAAAAAGTGGATATCATGGTGATGAAAGCGTGAACTGATAAATAAGATGACAACTAACACCAGATGTGACTTTTCTATTGTATTGCTTTGTGCAGTCTAAGAAAAATAGCATATATTTCTGGAGCAATGCCAGATGAAATCCTGCAGTTTTGTGTAACATCAGCAGAATAGAGCATAGTGTCAGCAATGTTTTCCTGGGCTGGTCATATCTCATGAAGAGAGGATGTCAGCTTGCCAAAAAGAATATTATATGCCAAGCACTGAAGTATAAAGCACTGAATTTTACCATTCAACGATATAGGACAGATTAAATCATATATACCCTCAATCATGGGAAGTAGTGATAAAAAGAAGTTATCAACCTTATAGGCCATTTAAAGGTCTATTAATTATGAATTATTAGCTTTCTGTGGAAATGATTTAGCAAATAGCTTTTGTCCATCCAACAGACCCCTAAACTTTAAGCATAGCATAAACATTGAAATAGGTAAAAATGGGTACATATTCTATTACATTGAATTTTGCCAAAAAAATCTTAGATTTTTTTTTCCAATTAAAATTAGCCTTTTGTGTATAGATGCAAAAATTCTCAACAAAATTCTAGCTAACCGAATTCAGGTGCTTATTAAGAAAATAATCCATCATGACCAAGTGGGCTTCATTCCAGAGATGCAGAGATGGTTCAACATACGCAAATCTATAAACGCAATTCACCACATAAACAGAAGCAAAAAAAAAAATCATATGATTCTCTCAATAGACACAGAAAAAGCATTTGACAAAATTCAACACCCTTTTATGATAAGAACACTTAACAAAATCGGCATAGATGGGGCTTACCTAAAAATGATACAAGCCATTTATGACAAACCCACAGCCAACATCATACTGAATGGGGAAAAATTGAAAGCATTCCCACTTAGAACTGGAACCAGACAAGGTTGCCCACTATTTCCACTTCTATTGAACATAGTGCTGGAAGCCCTGGCCACAGTAATCAGGCGAGAGAGTGGAATTAAAGGCATACCAATGGGAACAGAAGAGATCAAACTCTCACTATTTACTGATGATATGATATTATATCTAGAAAACCCCATGGATTCAACCAAGAGGCTCCTGGAATTGATAAATGAATTCAGTAAAGTCTCAGGACATAAAATCAATACACACAAATCAGAGGTTTTCATATACACCAATAGCAGTCATACCAAGAACCAAATCAAAGACTCAATTCCCTTCACGATAGCAACAAAGAAAATAAAGTATCTAGGAATATATTTAACTAAGGAGGTAACAGACCTCTACAGGGAGAACTATGAAACATTGAGGAAGGAAATAGCAGAGGACGTAAACAGGTGGAAAACCATACCATGCTCATGGGTCGGCAGAATAAACATTGTTAAAATGTCTATACTACCCAAAGTGATCTACAGATTCAATGCAATCCTATTAAAATGCCAACATCATTCTTCACAGATGTAGAAAAATTAATTTTATGCTTCATTTGGAACCAGAGAAGACCCTGCATAGCAAAAACAATTCTAGGCAATAAAAACAAAATGGGAGGCAACAATTTACCAGACTTCAAACTTTCTCATAAGGCTGTAGTAATCAAAACAGCTTAGTACTGGCACAAAAATAGAGCCATTGACCAGTGGAACAGAACTGAGAACCCAGATATAAAACCATCCTCATATAGCCATCTAATCTTTGACAAAGCAGACAAAAATATACACTGGGGAAAAGAATCCTTATTCAATAAATGGGGCTGGGAAAACTCGATAGCCACATGTAGAAGACTGAATCAGGATCCACATCTTTCACCTCTCACAAAAAACAACTCATGCTG
>RJWJ010030621.1:0-19774 GCA_004363605.1 Indri indri | reverse complement strand
GCAAAGAAATGCCTCCGTCTCCACGCTGTGGAAACCAGGGGCACTGGGAGCAGGCAGCACAGGCTACCCGGAGGACGGGCACACAAACCGCGGTGCAGCTGGACAACGGAATATTGTTCAGCCATAAACAATGAGCTACTGGGCCAGGAAAACACGCAGAGGAAACCCAGTTCATGTCACTCGGTGGACGAAGCCACTCCGTTCTGAAAAGGCCACAGACCGTATGACTCCGACTCTGTGGCATTCTGGAAAAGGCAACACTATGGAGACAGTGAAAAGATCGGTGTTTGCTGGGGTTGGAGGGAGAAAAGGGTGAACAGGCGGAACACGGGCTTTTTAGGGCAGTGGAACTATTCCGTACGATCTCGCCATGCTGGATACATTTGCCAAAACCTTAAAATCCCACAGCACAGAGAGTGGACCCTACTGTGAAGCGTGGAACTTGGGTAATGATCAGGTATCGATGTTGGTTTGTCAGTGGTAACAAATCACCCATGAAGGCGCGATGTCAATACTGGGAAAGCTGTGTCCGTGTGTACGTGGGGGGGAAACCGGGTGTCCGGGAACACGCCACACATTCTGCCCAATTTTTCTATAAACCTAAAACTGCTCTAAAATATAAAGTCAATTATTAAATAATTGTAAAAAACATTGGTGGGGGGGGTCCCAGGAGGGTCTACTATTCCTAGTAAACAGAAGTTAGAGACTTTGCAAAATTCAGAGAAGCAGCTGGCCTCGCCTGGAACAGCAGGTGACTGCCCGCCCAGCCCGGGAAGCCGAACCCTGGGGTCCTGGCAAGGGGGCGGCGCCTGCTCTCTGATCGCAGAACCAGAAGTGTTTGTGTTTTCTCCCTATAAATCGAGGCTGACACTACAAGTCGCACCCCGCACGGCAGGCAGCGAGGGGAGCTGTGACGTTAGGTGTGACCGTGCCAGGCCCCCGCAGCGCAGGGCTGCCCAGCTCCTCTACCTGGCGCCTCGGTTCCGGGTCCTCGGGGACAGCGGCCGAGTCTGTCTCATCCCTGGCTGCGCACCCCTGAGATGTAGCACAGCACCTGCGCGTAGCCGGAGCTCTGAATTCACTGACGAATTTGGAGGATCCGGCAGGGATGGGGAGGTGGCTTTGAATCCTTCACACAGGACTAGATAGACGGGGATGTCTTGGGCTGACACCCGTGCTGTTCTCATTCATCCATGCACACGAGCCGACATGCTAAACAAAGACACTGGTGGGCGAACCAAAGGGGCTGTTCTCATCTTCGATTTACAAGGCGGGTGCCTGTGGTCCTGTGGGAAAACCCATGGTCTCTGGAGAACACCTGTGATCCTTCTAGAAGCCCTGCAGTTGTCGCTGTTCTTCTTCCCTTGTTCTGGGAACGAACACTCCAGTAGAAACCACTGGTGAGAGGCAGCGACGGCGGAAAGGCTGCGTGCAGATCTCAGCCTGGGTCCCGCACCTGCTGACTTAGTGCACACCCCTCGCCATCCGCTGGGCATCAGCCCAGCGCCCGTCACCACTGACTTGTCTGCACGCGCCACCTCCCTGCACGCGGCCGGCCCTCTGTCTGTGGGGGAACCTTGTTCCTCGGCACCAATTCCACCCGTTTGCCTGAGAGCCGGGTCTCCTGCCGAGTAGCCCAGAGGGTCAGTATCACCCCCTGTCCTTCTTCACGTCTCTTCCCTGCTCCCCACGTGGTGTTGGGTTGCCTGGAAGCCCCTCCTGGCTGATCTGAGAATCACTGTCACCCCCACCCAGAGGGACATCCTGGCCACTTCTGGACCCCGCCACGTTCCCCTCCACCACATCAGGCCTCCATTCGCCAGCCCGTGGTGGCCCCTTACTGGGAAGATGTCAGAACTTAAGTCCCAATCCAGCATTGGAGATGGGAACGTTTGGAAGTGACCACAGCCTCTGCAGAGATTCAGCACCGCGTGCGTTCAGAGCCACCTGGGGATGTGTAGAAGAGCATCCTCAGGCCCTGAGGACATTTGCTGAACCTAAACCTGCAGGGCTGGGCAGGCGTCCGCACACTCACATGTTTACGGAGCTTGCCAGGTGGTCTTGCTGCCAGACCGGGAAGTGGCTCTCTAAAGGACTGTGCATTTGGGTGGGTGGTGCCTTCCATCGGCTTGTCCGTCTGCTTTGGGCTTCAGTTGCAGACCCAGAAAGGAAAGGAGGGCGCTGCCCCGGGGGCTGGCGGAGGGCTTGCTTCCTGAGCACAGGATGCTTAGCCAGTGCCCACCCTGCCCGGCCCTCCCTTCGTGTTACCTGAGCAGAAGGGAATGGCCCGTCCCCCTCCCCAAGGGACCCAGCCGCCTTTCAGCAGCCTGGGACTTGTGCTCTGGAGAAGTGACCAGCGGTAATCCCGGTAACAAAACCAGGTGAACCGTAACTTGAAAGACTCCAGCCCCCCTCTCCGCAGGTGGGAGCTGTGTCCGCCAGGCACACCCCACGTGGCCGAGGCCAACAGAGCGTCCCTGCCCTGCCAGCAGTCTCATTGCTCCAGGCAGGCATGTTAACGGCAAAGCCCACCGTCCCCTTCCTTCCCACTTTCTCGGTCTCTCTGGGTTTCGCTCCCACTCTCCAGCCACCCAGCATCTCCCCCGCTTTCCTCCTCCCTTTACATCCAATGTTGCTTATTTTACTGTGTGATTGGATTTCCTCTCTGCGGACATTTGTTTTATCGTCTTCCTTACGCTCCCTCCCCCCACCTTCGGAATCTCACGTCGCTGGCGGGTTCACCTGGCCACCCTTGCTGGCCCCACCGTGTCCTCTCGTTCCTTCCCCGCCCTTGCAGGGCAGCGGTTTGGGCAGGTGTGGCGTCGCGGGCCCTGGGCCCTGGGAAACTGCACCTCCTCTCCCGGCGTGCCCGGCGTTCATCCGGACGTTCGTTATTCAGATGCCTGCTGCGCGCCTGCACGCCAGGTCCTGCCCTCGGCGCTGGGGGGACAGGGGCACTGGGGCGGTGTGCAGGCAGAGACGCCCCTGCCCCTCTGGCGATAGGTGGGGAGCTGCAAGAAGCAGAGTGAGGGGGCGAGCAGTCCTGGCTGCTGGGGAGGCGGGACGGGCAGCCACGCAGGGTCCTGCAGCCTCTCTGAGCAGAAGGCTGCGTGCTGAGCGGCAGTTGGCCACGGGGAGGTCTGGGCAGGACATTCCAAGCAGCAGGTTCTGAGACCCAGATGCAGGAACCAGCCCTGGAGGAGCCAGAAAGCCAGTGGGTGGGAATTGGGGGTGCGGGGGACCAGGCTTAAGTCTCAGGCAGGGGCCGGGCAGTTAAGGGCCTTGCAGGCCATGGAGAGACAATCGAAGGTCCACGGGCGGCCACCTGGGGGCTTTGGGCTGTGTCTGGAACTCAGTCTTCACTGGGTGCCCCTCGGGCTGGGTTTGCAGAGACCGCAGTGAGGGGACATTGCTGAGATGGCAGGGTCAGAGTTCCAGCTGGAGGGAGGTGGATGGACTTGGGATATGCTTCGGGGAAGAATCAGCAAAAAAGGAAAAAAGATAAAAATAAAGAAAAAAATCAGTTCTCTGCCCCACCGTGCTGGTCTCAGGCTACGGGCTGGAGAATGCACTCAATCCAAGACACGAAGGACACGGCTCCACCCCGTGTTAGGAGGTCCAGCGAGCTGGTGCTCTGGGATCGGGACCCACGTCCCCCGGGGGATACATGAGCGTGACCAGATGCACTGCGTCCCAGGTCTCAGGCTGACACTGTTAGTCCACCCATGTCAGCGGCGCCCATTCCAGCCGGGGTTTCCCAACCTCATTTCTCCTCTATTGGGCTGTGGCACAAACCAGCAAGTGACCAGGCAGACGCCACACAAGGTTGCGAGTGAAGTTCTATTAGTGGCCTCCCCGTGACATGTGCCTCGCTGCTCCCACCACTGGTGTCCCCTAACAGCAGACAGGAGCAAACAAGCAGGAAAAACATGAACAAAACAAGGACCCGGATCCTGAAGCAGCCGCCCCATCTACTGTGGCCAGGACGCGCCTTCCTCCTCCTCCGGCAGACCCTGTACCTTTGAGAGTTGTGTGGTTCGACTGTTCTGATCTTTTACCCTCTGAGCTGCACTGCCTGCAACCTAGAAATTTCCAAAGATTCCAAGTCCTGCCCCCCAACTCAAACTCCCAGAGCAGCAGGCACAGCCTCCCTCGTTCTTCCTCAGAACCCAGCAAACACAGCACCCTTCCTGGGGCTGGCGGGGCTAAGGGTGCTCCACTCCCCTCGTGCCTCAGTTTCTTCCTCATATAATGGGAGCATAGGAAGTACCCCAGGGACACGAGTGTGGCCCACCTGGGCCATGGTTGGTATCATTATTTATTCATCCATCCACTGGGGGCCTCCGGAGGGTCAGACCCTGGGCCGCGTGGCCCCTAGGCTCTCAGAGTGGCCAGAGGACAGACACACACAGACAGGAACTCCACCGCGCTGTGAAGAGAGATGTGAAAGAAGTCCCAGGTTAGCCTGAACCAATTCAGTGGCCCGGGAGAGAGAGCGGTGCAGGGAGGGGTGACCTCCCGGCGAGGTGAAGGCGGCCCGCGGAGGCGTGGCGGGCACGGCAGGGGCCACGGCGGGGAGCCTGGGAGGCCGTGTGCTTCTGGCTGGATGGAGAGTCAGGCTTCTGCCTGCGGGAGCGAAAGAAGAAAGGTTCGGTGGGGAGGGGACGTGTGCACATCCCCCTGGATCTCTGCACCAAGGGAGAGCCTCACGGTCACGGCCCTCGCTCCGAGTCACGCGGCCTCCTGTTGGGTCTCAGCCAGTGGCCCAGGACAGGCTACTCACACGTCCAAGTCTGTCTTCTGTCAGGGGAAGGTCCTTCCTGTGCGGCGATGGCAGGAGACAATGACTCGGAAACCGTCAACGCAGGACCTGGCACACAATAAATATTAACATCAGTTCAAGTTAAAGGAGAAAGACGATGGTGGTAAAAATGAAAACAGTAATGATAATAGCGCTGTTCTCTCCTTTGTCCCCGGCTCACTCTGCTTCAGTGGCGAGCACTGCTGGAAGGGAAGGCGGGGAGCGACTGGCACCGTCTCGGTCTCTCAGTCTCTCCCTCTCGCTCTTCTCTCTTCCAGGCGGCAGGTTCTCTGGAGCTGGTGTCAGGCTGACTTCATTCATTCCTGCAGAGCCAGCAACGTCTTCAGTCCCCCACAAAAATACTGTTCCATTCTACGAACAAATCTTCTGCTAACATCTCCCCTGCTTTCTTTACAAAACAGCTGTTTTGGTCTAACATTGAAGTATCTTTAAAAAATTGTGATAAATAGTGGGGAAAACAAATTAACATCTGACACAAAGACAGCCCTGCTGCAAGCATTTGCTTTGGTTCTGAAGATGAACCTTCCCGGACCCCCCTCCTCAAGTGGGAGACGAGGGGAGCAGCTACGGGGCGTAGCAAACATCTGCAGTCCAATTACAGTCAACAGTTTCCAGGTGTGGAGAGGAAATCGGCACACGGTACCCTCCCCGATGCATTTTCTTAATCTCTCTTAGAAACAAAAGCACGCTTTTCTCTAGGGCTCTTTAACCAGTGTGCAGAGACGACAGCTCCTCCGACTGGCCCACTGCCGCCCTCCGCACGCAGGGTGGGGCACGGGTAGGGGAGACCCTCTCCTGTGCCTGTGCCAGTGTGTCCCCAGCTTCCCCAGGTGGAGGCCCAGACTCTGCAGATCCAGGAGGAGGCCCAGGAGGTAGCATTTTTACGATGCTTCTGGCTGCTGGGCGTCACCTGAGGGGTGCTGGCGGTGGGCTAGGCTGGCAGTTCTCAAATGCTAGCGTGCATGGACACAGACAAAAGAGGTTGTTAAAAGGCCAGGTCCCAGGCCCCTTCCCCAAAGCTCCAAGTCTGTGGGTCTCAGGTGGAGCCTAGGAATCTGCCTTTTCCATGATTTTGGTGCAGATGGCCTGAGGGCCAGTGGTGGGTGTGGCCAGGAATCCCCTTAACACAGGGACTCAATCTGGTAGGTCTGGGGCCCAGGGTCTGCATTTTTAACAAACCCCCGTGGGTTGTTGATGCTGCTGGCTGGGGTGCCACACTTGCAGTGACCACTCTGTGGACCCCCCTTGGAAAGCACTGCTTGGTATTTTAGATCATGTTTTCCCTTCCCTCTCGCTGTATCCGCTCTGCTTCTCAGAGTAAGTCTGATAAACCAATGCTCCCTGCTGGACTTGCATCAGTTACTGCAGTGCTTCCAGAACTGTACTCCTGAAAATGCAAGTTCCTGTAAGGCATTTATACTGCATAGGGAGGTTTGCTTGAACAAATGAGTCTGGGCAATGCTGCACACACCAAGGCCCCTGGGCCTGGGTTAGAACACTGGTACCTGCGCCGCCCTCTCCACCTGCCTCCACCTGACTGCATGCCGGGGTGATAACAAACCCACTTCGTGGAGTTAGGAGGATTCCAAGGGTTGATTTACACAGAACTCCCACAGCTGTGCCTGGCACACAGCACCTGGCAAGGGTTGGTTATTGTCAGAATTTACCCTGTCTGGAAATCACGATGCACTTTAGTAGAGTCAAGGCTCAGACATTCAGGAGTAGAGGGAGACAGGTTAACCCGGTGTTTAGGGTTAGAACCCCCCTATCCTGCCTGCGCCCTCCTCTTTATGTTCAGATGCGCATGCTTGTCAGCACTCGAGTAGCTTCACGAGCACATTAGAGCAAATGCTGGGATATGTGTCACCTCTCCCAAGAAACCATTTGCATAATGCTCAGGGCGTTTTCAGACAAAGGCGTGGCCCCTGCAATGGACTTTTCCAGATAATAGGCAAGGACACAAGACTGGGGAGGGGTCTTGGTGTCCAAAGCAGGCTTGGGCAGCTTCTGATGTCACCTGGCAGTGATGAAGCACCTTGACTAAGGAGAGAAGCAGGTGTGGGCACGTGGCTGAGGAGTGGCGTCGCCTCACCCCCGTGTGGATCTTGGATGGGCTTATTCAGGAAACCTCAGTGCCTACGCAGGACTCAGAGCAAGTCCAAACACAGCGGCAAGCCAGGCCATGGAGAGTGTCACCTCTTCCCCCGCCAGGCTGGGCAAGGGACAAGAGCCGGGGAAGGAGTGACAGCTGGGTGCAGGCTTTACATCCCATTCAGTAGTCCCAAAGCCGCAGTTGAGAAACCAAATCCAGCCTCGCGCTCTCAGACACACAGCTTTCTCTGCTCCTCTTGGATTGTCCAAAATCTGATTTCCTTAAGTGTAAGGCAGAGCACTGACCAGCAGACCAGCCCGCTCATGAGTGCGAAGGTTCTGGGAGAAACGCAGGGAGGTGCTGCCCGAGCTGACTCTGAACTTGAAGCCTACAGTGTCACTCAACCTTCCTCCTCTGCCTTTCCTATTCCTTAAACCAGAACTAATGTATTCTGGACACAGAGCTCCTCCACACCAAGACAAAGAAATTTTGAAATATTTGAGCAAACAAAACCACCTTTCCTTAAATCCCCAAGCCAAAAGGAAACATGCAGAAACATTTACTCATCTTCCAAGCAGTACACACACACATTTTTTACTTAATAATCCTGTAAGAAAGTGTCCCCCCAGTTCAGAAAGCCCCCGTGCAGAGCACACGAATCCAGCCCCGCCAGCCCCCACCTGTCTTCCTGACCCTCCTGACAGCTGTTCCGTCTGGGAAGTTCCTCCCATCCTAGAGCCGAGAATTTCTCTCTTGGCTTCCCAGGCCTGGCAGTGTGTTTTGATGCACAAACAGGAATTAGTACCGTGCCCGATGCTTAGGGCACGTTAGAGAGGGGCCCAGACGGGAGCCTTCCGATAGCAGGAGGGTGGGCGAAGCCCTGCAGGCTGAAGTCTGGGCCTCGGCCCTCTCTCCTCTGCTAGTCTCTCAAGTTGGCGACCTCCCTCCCCCTCCAGCTGCCTGACCTGGGTTTGAGGCCCTGGGGTAGGCCAGCGTCAGGGGTAAGACGACACTTGAAAAGTAAGGAGCCGAATGGAGGTGCCCCTCCCACCGCGGCCGGGCAGGGGCTGGACTAGGACCGCAGGGCGTCCCATGCAGAAGGGTGCCCTGGGTTTGGGGCGGAACCTCAGAGCCTTCGCCAACCTCCGCGCCCTGCCTCCCTCGCGGAGACTGAGTGTCCTTGGCCCTTCGGCCCGAACCGAGCCCCAGACGCCCAGCGGGGCCGGAGCCGGGCTGGGAAGCGGGGCGGCGGGCGGGCGCGGGGGGCGCGGGCGCGGCGCCTTTAAGGCCCGCGTCAGCCGGGAGCGCAGGGGCCGGGCCGCGGGGCGGGGCCTCGGCGGGGCCGCCCCGCGGCTTCACCTGCAGTTCGGAGCGCGCGGAACAGAGGCGCGGGCGGCTGCGAGGCCGGCGGACGCACCGGCCGGAGGGAGCGCGCCGCCGGCCGGACTTGGCCTCGCTCCCGGAGCCGAGGCGGCGAGCGCGGCGGGCGCAGCCGGGCTGGAGGCTCGGGGCCGGCGCGCGGTAGCGGCGGCGGCGGCGGCGGCGATCGGAGCGGCGGCGGGGAGCGGGCTTCGGGCGCCGGGCGGGCGCCGGGGCGCGGCGCGGCGGGGAAAATGACCGCGGGCTCCGGCGTGCTCCTCGTGCTGCTCTCGCTCTCGGGTGCGCTCCGGGTAAGTTGCCGCCTCCCGCCCCGGCCGATCGGGAACCGGGGGCAGCGCGGGGCCGCCCTCGGAGCCGGAGGGGCGCGCGCACGCCCGCTGGGTTCTCCCGGGCTTCCCCGGCCCGCGCCGGGCGCCGCCGCCGCGCTCGCCGCTGCATCCAGCCCGGCGCCCGCACCCGGAGAAGCCGCCTGCGGTCGGCAGGAGCCGCGGGTGCGGCGGGGAGCGGCGGTGCGGAGCCGGGTGGGAGTGCGGCTGGGTGGGGGACCCAGAGAGCTCTGCCCGCGCAGGCACCCGCCGAGCATCCTTCGGCCGCTCCAAGCCCGCGGCCGCTGCCCGGAGCTGGGCTCGCCTGCCCGGGGCAGGCTGCCCATTGGCGGTGACGGCGCGCCCTCCATCGCCCGGGAGCCGCGCGCCTCCGGAGTTGGCGAGCCCAGCCCGGGCCGTGGCTGCGAGCGAGCGGAGCTGGAGGCAGCTGGCCAGGGGTCGGCGAGCGGGGGCTTCTGGTCTGTCCGCTCCTGCCCGGGGCTGGGGTCCGCTGCACGGTGCCGCCTCAGTCCTCGGTTGCCGGCGGGACCGTCGGTGCGGGTGGGCGCCGGATGCGGACCGCAGGGCACTCTGGCCGCCGAGCCCGAGGCGCGGGCTTAGCCCGTGTGTCTGGCGGGGCCTCGCGCCTCAGAGCGGGGCCGGGAAGCCGGGCACCCGGCGGGCGCAGGGCGAGGGCGCGCCCCGGGAGACTGAGCCGGGCGCCCGCTTTCTTCCTGCGGAGCCCCGCGAGCCCGATCCCAGCCTCTCTGTGCGCCCGGAGAGGAGCAGGGCCCGCGGAGGCAGCGTGCGCGGCTGCTCGGGGGCGCCCCTGGGCGGAGGCGGAGGCGGAGGGGTGGCGGGAGCTGCAGGGACCCCCTCTCGTGGCCGATCGGCCTCGCTGCCTTCTCCCGGGCCGCGCTGTGGTAACCTCGGAAATAAACAAGTGCGGCGGCGGGAGGCCGGCTCTGAGGCCGCGGGGCGCTCGGGGATGTGCTGGGCACGGGGCCCGGGCGGGCCGAAACTTTCCTGGACGAGTTTAGCCTCCCCCGGGCTGCGGGCGCGATCTGGGGCTCCGTTCCCGGGGAGAGGAGCCGCGGTTTGGACCTTTTTCCCCAAGGAATGACCGGCATCCCGCTCGCCCTTCCCCTTGGTACTTCGGGGCGGAGGGGCGCCCGCCTCCGCGGCCCGCGTCGGGCGGCCTGGAGCCCGGGGCCAGGCAGCCTCCTTAGCCCAAGCCGCGCACGCGGGCGTCGGCGGCGCGCAAGGCTGGAGAAGGCGTCTGCGGGAGGCATGTTCCGCCCCAGCGGCCCGAGCAGGGCGCGACTGCGGGGTGCGGGCTGCGCCCGGGCTCCCTGGCTCGCTCTCCGCTGGGGAGCCGCCGCTGTGCTCCTTCTCCTGTGGCGGGGCCGGCTTCCCTGCTGCTACGCTGCCTCTCGCTCCAATCCCACAGCCCGGCGCCCTGCTTCTCGGTGGCGCCCACTCCCAGAGCTTGGGAGGGGGCCCTGTCGTCCGCCCCATCCTCCGTCCCTGTGCCGTGGACCCTAGACTTCCCGACTGGACAGGGAGGACCAGCGAGCTCCCCAGGATAGGAGGACGCTCACCCTTTCTGGTCAGTTAGGGGAGCTCTTTCGCCTGGTTGGGCTGCAGCTGGGGGCTGTGAGTGTCCAGGGAAGCGGGGAGAAGACTGGAGGGGCAGCCACTCCCGCCCCCTCCTCGCAGCCTCCCGCGGAGCGGCCTTCTTCGCTGGGCCCTGTTCCTGGAACTGCTCTTCCACCTCCCGGGCGACCACAGAGAGGAGACTCGGGAAGGAAGCTCTCTCTCCACCTCCCAAGCTGAATGGCTCTGACCGGGGCAGGCTGGCTCGGCCTCTCCCCCCCTCACAGCTGACACTGAGTCCTCTGCGTCTGCCTCTTGGCCATGCTCAGCCTTCCCCGTGCCAGTCCCGCCCCACAGGCCGGCCTGCCGTCACTGGCCTTCAGTCCCCACAGCACATCCGGCCGTGCCCCTGCTGGGGAGGGTCCCCCAGTCTGCAGTCTAGGCTAATGGTCCTTTCCGTCCCCAGAGACCTGAGCATCCGACAGATGCCACCTCTGGTGGAGACTGGTTTATCAGCGTTTTCCTCCCAGCCAGAGACGTTTTGCTCAGCAGGCCCCCGGCCACATGGGTTGAATTAAGCCCCTGTGAACTTATTTTGTTTTATCCTGTCTTCTTTCTGTTCTTAGGCTCATAATGAGGATCTTACAGCCAGAGAGACCTGCAAGGCAGGGTTCTCAGAAGACGATTACACGGCCTTAATCTCCCAAAATATCCTGGAAGGGGAGAAGCTACTCAAAGGTAGGGGCGGGGCCTGGGGGGGGTGGGAGTGAATTGCACGGTGCTTTCCGGTGGGGAGAGCAGCCACATGGAGGAGGCAAGGCCTGCCAGCGTCAGTGCTGTGCTTTCTGCAAAGTGGCGATTGTGAAGTCAACAAGGTACAGACTGGTCGACCTAAAAGGCATCTTGCCTCACAGGTGAATGATTAGCCATCCCTGCCATTTTTGAGTGAAGTGAATCATTTCCTGGGCAACAAATTAGAGTTCGGATGTAGCATCACCCAAATAACGTGCAGAGAGAGATCTTCTTACCAAGTATTTTTATGTATGAAATTCTGGATTCTTAAATTACCCCCGCTTTGAAATGCATGATAAAACAGACAGTGTTGTTGGAAACGCAGTAAATAAGCCCACAGACGTTCTGTTCACAAATGTGGCATTCATTTTCATTACTGCCCCACTGACAACATGCACACACCACTCAGCTTCACCGTTGGTGCAGGGTTGCCTCCACGTTTGTGATGGGAAGGCAGAGACAGCTTCAGAACTCACACGACACTAGATCATTCTGAATATTAAATACGTTCCCCTTTCAAGACAAACTAATTAATCTTTATGTTGGCACGGGAAGCGAAGTCAGTGAGCTCTTCCTTCCCGAGGTTTCCTAGTTGCCCATGCGCACCTTGGCTGTGGGCTTTCCCTCTTGGCATGAGTTTCCCGGAAGTGAAACAGCCTTTGATTTCAAAGTGATGGAGAAAGCAAACCTTCCATAAAGTATCAAAGCTAAATTTCACATTCATGCCTAAATATCCTCAGACTGTTGACTTCCCTACCAGTTTTGTGTTCCAGGGAGTATAGAATTTTCCCTCAAGAGCTGACACAGGTCCCATGTGTGCATGAACAGGTGGGCTCTGTCCCACACCTGGGTGCTTTTTCAGATCCTTACCTTTCAAGACAGAGCCTGTTGACTTAACGTTGCTTGTTCCTAGTTATGTGAATCAGGATTTTTATTTTGCACTGAATCCAAAATACTTCTTTCTTGGTATCTGAATTGTGATACTATCGACTCACTCACTGAGTACCAAAAAAATAAAAAGATCTCCGGGCTGTTGGCCTAGGAGCAGAATGGAGGCACTGTCTAAATAGGCATACGTGATAAAGAGTCTTCTAGAGATGTTCCATTGTGTGCGTATGTCATTTTGGCGTTAGAATGCGAAGACCATCTTCATGACCCTCTGGGTTACTAAGAATCCCCGAGGATCTGCAGAGAAGGCCCAGGGGACTCCCCAACTCTCCGAGCATCACACTGTCCCATAGAGCTCATGGGTCCCTGACTGCAGCCCACTGTCCGCATGTCCTGGACTCCTCAGCTGTGCTGAAACTGGCACCCGTAAGCCTCCCTGAGTGTGTGGCTAAACATGATAAGATCTTGGCGTATCTGTTTTACTCAAGGACTTAAGAAAAAAAGCCTCTCTTTTATTAATAGCAAGTACCGCCTACTATAGAAGAGAATGACAAATTCTCATACTTTTTACAATACAATGCGAGGTTTCAAACAACTGTGTCTCCTCCATCATCATGGGCTGCTCGGGCATCTCAGCCTCCCGCTGGTCCAGGCCATACCGCGCTCTGCTCTAGGCTGGCTTGGTGGAGCAGGCTGCACCACTGGCCCGATGTCGGCCTGGCTGCTGTGCCCAGGTGGTATTCACCTAGTAGGGAACGAAGAGTCATGTGATCCTAGGTGAACCCAGACCAGCTCGTGGACTTTGTGTATGCGCGAATTGTTTTCCAAGCCATCACTCACTCACATGGGAGATTTGCCCAGCCCAAGCCTGGTTCAGAGAAGAACCGCAGAGTCTCTTGTGAGCATCCGGGGATCCTGGGTCCTCCGTCCCCTCCTCTGGCTGCGCTGTAGTTGTATTGCTTCTCCCGCACCTGCACGGGCCACCCTCTCCCTGTTTTCTTCCCCTTGCTGCTCTTCTAAAGGTGTAGCATCTCAGGAACAAAGAGATGTTTTTATGTTTTACAAATCATTTTTCACGTATGGAGGTAAAAGTTGACACACACTCAAGCCAGGGCATATAACAATTTCCCTACGTGTGTAGAAAACTTTGCAACTACAAGCCCATGGAGAGGATGCCTGTGTCATAAGTAAATAAGAAGCATGGTGTTTCTGTTAGTCTGGTAGGAATCAAGTTAAATAGATAATGACTACTTATAATTGAGTTATTCCGATGGAGAGAGCTTAACCTTAATTTGACAAGCAAAGCTTCAGAGCGTCCCCGTTTTATTCTAAGTGCGCCATCAGCTATTAACGACTACTTTGTGGTTTCTTCTCTCCGCCTGAGTCAGCTCACCAGAAGCCCCGAACACACAGATTCCAGCAGGAGCGATTTGTTACACAGTAATTAACTTGTTTATGATAAATGGATGGAAGAAATGTCGTGGCATTTTGTTTTATGTCTAAATGAAAAGCATTTGCATTCTAAAAATTTCATGCTAATTAGGCTTAAAATAGTTTCCCCCAATAGGGTAGCAAATACTATGAATTGCGAACCTCTTGCGAAGCGGAGCCTGGTAGTGTGGCAGCGCGGGTGTTCGCGGGCTGACTTGCAGCGTTCCTGGAGCCCCTCTGCCTCAGGTTTCCTGTCTGCGCTTTACTGGCAAGAATTTGGATGTGATTGCGTATGCTGTATGCCGTCGTTTTGTTTTTAGGGTAATTCACTTACGGCCGTGATCACTGATGCATGGTAATATCTAAAATAGGATGGTTAAGCTGTTTTCCTTAGGCTGAAATGGAATGTTCTCTAAGCTATAGTTTAGTCGGGAGCAATTGCTAACCCGGTGTCTTTTTCTCTGCTTTGTTAATAATTAACCGTCAGCTCACCCGGAAGCTGCAGCCTGGCGCGGTGACCTGCATCACTCTCCTGCATGCCGGGCAGAGTTCTGGGCAAACCCAGACCAGCTTCGAGGCAAAAACTCAGAAGGGTGAGACAGTTATAGGAGGCGTAGTGGGAACTGACGGCTCGTGGGTCGTATCTGCCCTGCTCTTGGGGAAAAGGGGACGGGTGAGTAGAAGGATTTGCTGGGGGCGGGGTCTTGGCATCGTCTGAGAAAGTGGGTACACTGTGTGTTCAGAAAATATGGAAAAGAGGAGCTTTGTTTCTAATGACTTAGTTTAATGAGACTTCCTGAGCACAGCCAGCCCTCTTCCCATCCCCTAAGTAGCTTAGGACCATCTGGTATACCTGCTAACCACACCCTGACTCCTTATGAGAGAATTAATCTCATCTGGTCAATCTCTCCTTCCTTAAACTGTCAGGTTCATGAGGACAGGAATTCTGTCATTCTTGTTTACCATTTATATTGTTTCAGGATATTCTCGGCCAACAGGATTAAACCCAATTAACAGAATATTAAATAAATGGGGGTTAATTTTTCTCATATAACAATGAATGCAGAGATAGATTGTCAAGAGCTAGAGCCACATCCGTGACACTGTCATATGCCTATGTCATCTTCTTTTACCATTCTACAATCCTTAGTTTGTCATTTATTGCCTTATTATTACAAAGTGGCTGCTGTGGTTCCAGGTGTTGCATCTGAGTTCAGAGCACATAGAAGGAGGTCACAGTAGCACCGCCTGCATCTCTTCCCCATATCAGGAAAGCAAACACTTTCTCCGAATCCCTGCAGAAGTTCTTGTTGGCCAGAACTAGGTCACGTGGCATCCCAGCTATGGGGAGTGCAGGAACACAGAGAATTGCGTTGTCGTGTTTCACTTAGACCCGTTGTAGTCCATCACCTGCTAGGGGAGCAAACTGCTCATCTAGCACAGAACGGGGATTCTGTTTCAGGAAGGGAGGGGGAGGAAGGGATGCTGGGTAGATGAGCATTAGCATCGGCCACACGCTTCCCAAGCGCCCAGCACTGTACCTGAAGCAGAGCAGACTATGAATTGTTGAGTGACTAAATGACTCACTTGCATACAGAGGTATCCAGAGGGAGGCCTGGTCGAAGAGAGATCAAATGCAGGTGTGTGGAATCAATATCTAAGTTTGTCAAACCGTAGTGGGCGTGGCCGGAGGTATGTCACCTTGTCTTTACACGTATGTTGAATGTAGCCTCTTTGCCTGTGCAGTCTGGCGTGGCCACTTCTGTGTAGACAGGGAACTCTTCCAGGGCAGGGCATGGCTAGATGACAGGCTAGACATCAGTGCATCTCACTGCATACCGCCATCCAGCGCCGCGCCTAACGTGTGGCGGCTGCGCAGTCAGTATCAGATGAAGTAACGACTGAGCCAGAAAATGCTGACACTGGTCATGTTTCTGATTCTCTTTGGTTAACTCGCAGCAGAAGCAGCTGCCGCGATGTTCAGATAGATGGCACTAATGACGAGCCGCCCACGTGCGCCTGCAACTATTAGACACTGCAAGTCGCCCGTCCGTTCTCTCTCTCCTCACTAGCAGACCTTGTCTGTGCTGATGCACTTGGCTGACAGGCTGCCCTGCTTTAGGATATAAGCCTTAGACTCTCTAACACCACGGTGGCAATGTGGCCTCTTTCTGGTCACTGGTATGTAATTAGGTTAGTCTGTTAGGTTAGGCTCCTGGAAAAGTTATTTTATTCCTGATAAAAAAGAAACAGACTGAGCTGGCCATGCCTTCTACCCTTTGCTCTGTGTCTTCCTCCTGCCTGGAACTTGCACATGATGGCTGAGCTGGAGCAGCCATCTTGTGACTACGAGGATGGTGGAAGAAAAAGTGGGTCCCAGATGGGACCCTTGAACAACTGCAGAGCCCTGGACTCATTTTCTTTTGAGAGGTGAGAAAAAGAAGGTTAAGACACCACAGTGGGTTTGTTGTCATTGCAGCCAAATGCAGCCGCTGACTTAAGGAAAGCTGTGCACACTAGCAACGCAGCCTCTGGCCTGGATCTAGGTTTTCAGGCTCCCTCTGCCCACCCTGTGTTCCCTGGGCCTTGGCCTCTTACTCTGGCTTTAACGGCCTCTTCTGTTCCTTTGTGAGTTAGTCTCCACCTAGCACGCCAATTGCAGAGAGCATGTCACGGGCACTCAGTAAATATTTGTTGAATAAATGAAGCGAACAGTCGCCGCTTCAGATTCTCTTGCGGTCAGGTGTGCATGAACAGTTAAACATATTAAGCCAGGGCTATCTGTCTGAACCACTCATCAGAGAAGGTGAAGTTGATGCTGGATCGCAGAGCGACCCTCTTCCAGGGATCCAGAGACTGTATCGGGCTCTGTCTCTGCCCAGGTGTTAACCAGCTCCAGAGAGCCTCGGCCCGGCAGAGAAGCAGCGCTGAGTTAAGGCTGACTCAGACCCCGCTGGTGGCTCGGAGGAGCTCGAAGGCAGGACTGTCTTGCTCTCGAAGCTAGAGAAGTGCTTTGTTCGGAGCACGCAGACCAGACCTCCACTGCCTCCGCTGGTCACTCCAGGGATCACCCAGAGCCCACGACAGAGACTGATGCCTCTTTGGCTGTCCTTGGGGCACCCTGGCCTTTCAGAGGGCTGTTGTTGTTTGGGGGTCTTCAGCGGCCTTTCCCTGTTGTAATTTTGCCTGGTTCCAGGGTTACGAGGTTCAGAAAGGGGCCTGTGTTTACTGTGCTTAGAAAGTGGCTTCTGTTGGGTAGAATGCAGGACCGGCACAGGGATGGGCCTAAAAAACGCTGCTCGGTGTGTCATCCTCAGGCCCAAGCTCACCTGGAGAGAAAGGCTCCCATAGCCACGGTTAAAAACAAAATGGGGCAGGACAATGCCGCCCTTTGCACGCCGCGGCCACGTGCTCCTGTAGCAGCTGCCTCCGTCACTCTGCCCCGCAGCTCCCACGGCAGGTGCTGTCCGTGGCCTCTCCACCACGAGGACCTGGGCTCGAGGAAGCGGCAACATGCTCTCCAAATCACTCGATTCCTAAGTCAATAGGTCAGGAATCTTCCTGCCCTCTGCCCTCTGTAACCGCGGTCACTAAACACACCCTTCCTCGTAGAAGGCAGTGCACGCGCCAGTCACAGCAGAGAAGGCATGGGAACTCGTCGGCGCCGTGGCTTAAAGATTAATTAAAATTTTGTATTTTAGAAATATGTATTTTAATTGAGTCTTAAGGTCAGGGAATGTGAGACTTTGTGTCATTATAATGTTATAATAGCAGTAAGTTCTGGCCGGTCCTTTGCACACAATCTCATTCAGGCTTCACAAAGGCCCTTCCAGGGAGGTGACACTGTTCCCATTTTGTCGATCAGAAACCAATGGAGAGTGAGGCCCTGAGATTGGCCTACGTGTGCGAGACTTGCTCTGTTTCCCTCTTTGTCCAGGCCCAGGCCCCAGGCTTTTAGCTCATTCAGCTTTCCCGCTGTGAAAGATGGTTTTGGAGCACCATGGTCCCCGCACTCGGGAGGGGACCCAGATGTTCGGGCCACAGTCATAGGGTCGGCCGTGGCTGAGCGCTCGGAGGGGCTGGTTGTCTCTCAGCTCAGACACTGACAGTGAACAGGCCCAGCGTGTCAAGAGGTGCTTGGTCGCGATTGCTCATGTATGAGGCTCAGCCGAAGTGGGTCCGAGCTCTGTGGACACCCTGGGTTTGCAAAACTGGCCCTGGGATTGGAAGAGCCCAGATTCCATGATGCCAGCAGGAGTCTCCTGATTCTGGGTGTGTAGCGCGCAGTCCCAGAGCACCGTCCTCACGCGGCCTTCAGTCTCTGCCAGCGCTGGGGGAGGCGGTGCAGGCCAGGCCTGAGGGAAGAGTCCAGCAGTTCTGGAAGCCTCAGACATGTTGGACCTGAGCTGGGTTTGCACACAGGACCATTGTCGTAAACACTCCCCTGTGGCATGAGGTTCTGGGAGCGGTGGTGGGGCCGGCTGCAGATCTGGAGAAGGTCTGTGCCGACTCCCTGATGCCACGTCTCGAGAGGATGGGCCTCGCGCTTACACGTGGCCTTTCTGCCCGGTCGGGGGTCCTGGGTGTTTGGGGACCTCTTATTCTGGGTTGGGAGAGAGCAAGGTGCTCAGTAGAACTTGGAAAGTCCTGAAAGCCGGCACCCCGCAGGGTCTCTGTGGCTCACAAAGCCCCCCGTACCTGCGCCTCCCGCGAGGCCATCCTGGGCGCAGCGTCGCTGAGAACGGCAGTTGGATTTTCCTAGAAGCTGCCAAGACCTGTAACTTCTTTGTTTCAGAAATAGTGATTTTCTAATTCTACCCTGCAGGGTTTTTTTAAAAAATCACAATGAAATTCATAATCAAGTTTGAACGAAGTGTATTTGGTGTGTATTTACCTGGAATGTTTGCTCCCTGGTATTAATTTCAAAATGTGGAAATTTTGTGAATTCTGTTAGATAGCTGGGTTAAATTTAAGAAAAACCTTCCTTCCTTTCTTTTTTCTTTGAACGCGTGGTTAAGTAGATGCCAGAACTAATCGTGAACTGGGAGAGAGCGCAAGCAAGCATTCATCTTTGCAAAGAACGTGCCTCTTATTCTGACTTTCTGGAGAAGCAATTTTTCGTCCAAGTGAATTCCGCCATAAAAAAACACCATAAGCTGCGTGCAGTTTCTCTCCGTCAAGGGTGATATAAAGTTCTCCCGAGCGTGTTCTTGTAAAACCTCGTGGACTTGCTCTCGCTCCTCCAATCCCCGGAGGGGGGCTGTGATGTCTTGGAATCCTGGCTGGTAAAATCCTTTGCGTTTTTTTGTTAAAAGGGTCAGAATTTTGGTGCCTTTTTGCCCTAGCTCGGGGCTGCCCTCTCCTGGTGGCCTCCGGTACTGGCTGGTGTGTGTCCCTCTGCTGTGGTCACCAGAAGCACAGCTTGTGGCTCTTAAACAAAAGAGGACAAAACAAAGCAAAAATGCCCTCCTGAATTGTCTGTGACCAGTGCGTGCTTCCAAAGGCCATTTTCCTTCCCGCCCCCACGTCAGGCTGGGGGTGGGAAGGAGGGAAGGGGCCGGTGTTTCGGGGGGCGGGGTGGGGCGGGGGGGGGGACTTAGCAGGCGCTGACGGCTTCTCCCTTGATGCTTCTGAGACCCTGCAGCTCACGGCAGTGGGCGAGCATGCCCAGGCACCTGCGACGTGCAGGGGCTCAGTCTGCGTGACTTTGTTTCCCACGTCGCCTTTTTTGGGAGAACTTTGCTTGGTTTACGGATCGCATCTGTTTCTTATTGTAGCACAAACCACCGCGGACGTGGCAGCTTAAACAGCACGAGTCTGTTATGCTCTGGGGTCAGACGCCCATCGCCGAGTCCCTGGGCTGCAGGCGAGGCGTTCGCGGGGCTGGTTCTGGAGGCTCCGGGCGGGAGGGGTCCGCGTCCGGCCTCCGCCGGCTCCTCGAGGCTCCTGCTCCTCAGCCCCGGCAGTCCTCCACCGTCTTGACTTTCTCCGTAGTCACATCTCCCTCTGCTTCTCTCTCCTCCACTTGGCAGCATCCAGGATTGCGCTGGGCCCACTGGGCACCCCAGGATGATCTCCCGTGGCAAAGTCCTTCACTTAACCACATCTGCAAAGTGCTAGTCGCCACAGAAGGTCACAGGTTTGCACGTCCCGGGGTTAGGGTGGGAACCTGCTCCCTCCTCCTGCTGCCCCCTGCGTGTCTGAGGGTGCGGCCGGCTGCCTGGGTGTGCGTGGCCATTCCTTTCTGGCTCCCACGTGTGGGGGACTCACCGTGTGCATCTCGGACTGTGCCGTGTGTCCTTTAGTCACACAGACCTCAGTGGCTGGTGACTGCACTGTCGGGGAGACTGAGGCACAGAGCGATGGAGTAGCCTGCCATGAGTCGTGGGTTGAGAAGCTCTCTGGGATGGAAAGCTCCGGCACCCAGCCACTGCCCACACAGCCCTCGTCCCATCCCGCCTGCTTGCA
>RJWJ010030620.1:0-19792 GCA_004363605.1 Indri indri | reverse complement strand
TACATCACCAAGAAAATGTCTATTTTTCTGACTCACTAGTGACCAGTATTGTCATGTCTGTTTGATGAAAACTGGAAAATCACAAAGAATTTTGTACATAACTTTCCATCGCCTCTTTTGTTATTGTTGAACAGTTGTATCTTTGATTTCCTCATTCTTCCATTTGAAAACACAGTGTTTATTTTCTGGTTGTGCCGAAATCCTTTTGCATTGAATCCTGTTTGGAATAATTTGGCTATCAGATGCTTTTTGAAATATTCTTCTAAATACATGTTTTAAAAAATAGCAATAGTTTTATTATAAGATCTGGTTTTTAACGCAAGCATGAGCATAAAAACTAAACCACCCAAGAACAGCAAATGGTATATCTCAAGCCATTTCTGCGTCCTCAGAGTTCTACCACTGATGTAATAGAAACAGTGCTCTCCTGGTTTTACGTGTTTTATTGCAAAGACTGCAGCTTTAGAGAGACATGGACATGTGTTAGAATTCTGGTTTAGCCCTTTAATAACTGCATGTTCATTGGCAAGAAATTGGTTCCTCCAAGTGCCGATTTCTTGATCTGTGCTGTGGAGGAGACTCACGCAGAGCATGTGAGGCAATGCCCGAAGTGCCCAGCGTTTCTCTCTGCCATTCCCAGGCCACTGCCACTCAAATTCCATCATAACATGGTCCTAAACAATATTTACACTTAAAGCGAATCATCTATTATCATAGTCACTCTCTTATCCTTTGCCTTGGCGACTTCTGAGGGCAGTATGAATTGATTTGCTTAAAAATTGTATACTATAACATTTATTTTTTTGTATGTGCCAAGACGTGCGTAAACATAAGTATGATTTTATCACCTAAATGAATTCCCCTGTACTGACACTTTGTAGTCAGACCCTTTTCCCATCCCACCCATCAACACGGATCTGCCCTCAGTTCCTGTGGCTTTGTCATTTCGAGAATGTTACATAAATAGAATCATACAGTAACCTTTTGAGATTGGCTTCTTTCACTCAGTGAAATTTCTTTGGAATTCATCCATGCTTTTGAGTATATCAATAGTTTGTTCCTTTTTTAAAAAATACATTGTACAGATAGGACAATGTTTATCCTTTCACCTGTTGAAGGGCATTTGGTTGCCACAGGAGTTTGTATACTTACTGAACATGCCCTTCCCCTCTTTCCCGCTTTTGTTTACAACAGTTCCAAGACCAGGAATGCGCGACTTCCTGTTCTGCCTGTTTCTGCCTTTTGCATGGCTTTCTTCCAAGGGCGCTGTACTTAGCATCACATAGCGAGAAAGAGAGAAGGAAAGACGAGTTCCTTTGCGTAACCTCCAATGATCCTTTTCTGAACTCTCCCCATCAGACTTGGCCTCTTCTTTTCCTGCTTTGCTGATGACTCGGCTCCATAAGTCAGCTGTAGATATACCTTCTACACGCAGCACACTGCAAAGTCCTTGAGGTACAGGTGTATCTAGGCATCCAGTACAGAGCTCAGCAGCTTTCCTTATGAATTGAGTTGAATTGAATATGATCGTGAACAGGACTGAGTCTGTAAAATCTGTGAAGTAACAGGAGCTCTTTTTGCTCCCTAACCTGCTTATTTGTCCCTATTTCCTTGGCATTCCAAGTGTCCAGTCTGGACTGTGAACTCTCCTTTTCCCTATGGTATCTTGCTCGCAGATAATTTGCACTGAGTTCCAAATGACTGATGCCTTAACGTGTTACCCAGGAACATTTATAATTTTAAAGAGACCAAAGTCCTCAGGTATAAGGAGGAACATATGAAAGTGGAATCTCACATGTCATTCAGAGTGTGAGGGGAGGACGTATGGACAGGAAGTGGACCTTTAAGCACTGCTGAAACCACCTTATGTAAGAGTTTGCCTCTGCCACCTACCTAAGAGTCTAGGCTTACATGTGCATGATCTTACTGTCTCAAACTAGATTTTAGAATCATGGCAGCATCCTGCGGAGGCCCCACTGTGGCAGTGTGTTGTTATTTTAGGAAAATGTGGCTATATATCCAATATGATGGGATTGCTAGGCCTGACTGATTTTTCCTGCTAGATCTGGGGCAAGGCATGAGTGGGGACAGTCCTGCCCACAAAGAATCAGTGGTCCAGTTCGGGAGCGTTTCAGTGGAGGGCGGGAGGGGGTGCCACAACTGTTCCACGGGGGAAGGCTGAGTTCTCCAAGTTTTCACACACTGCCTGCGAAATCTTGGATCTGTGTTCAGCCTTCCTTTACAGGGGCCCAGGTAAAACAGACACTGTCCGTACATGGTATGTATTCCGTAGTACCACTTCTCAAATTTTCTAAGCCTATGTAGAAATACTTTGATATTCTAAATTGACCTTCCTGGGTCAGCAGCTTAACAATGACACATAAATGGTATTTACGAACTGGCCTAGCCTATCCATCCGTCCAGTCATCCATTCACCTGTTCCTCTGTTCCAGTGCCTGCCACGTCATTCTGAAAGAATGTGAGGCAGATACATGAGAGTGGCTCAGTGCATTTTATGAAGTGAATGGGAGCGAGACTTCATTCTCTGGAAGACTTGGCATTTGCATCATGACCATTAATTCTGATGTGGAACCTTTGTTTTTGACCTCAGATAACTAACCAAACTCTGTTCTGGTTGATAGCTACATGTAGGTTCTACAAAAAGGCTACTGAAATATTCTAAGCCTTCACTGACTCATTTTGCTGCCAATTTCTCTGTCCTCTCGAATTCTCACATATATATTCTCTAATTTTATAAAAGTCTTTGTGTTTTCCAGGTGCTTTGTGGTTATCCGAGGGTGATTGTTTTGCTCTGCTTCAGAAAAATCTAATCTTCTGATTCTTTGTTTTCTCTAGTGCTTATCGTTTTACAGAACTCAGAGGGCTTGGAGTTTATGAGGAAGTCAACTAGCATTTACTCAGCACCTGATATGTGCCAGATACAGAGCTAGAACCGTCATACCTGCTATCTGTTTCATGCTCACAATGCACCTTAGAGGAAAATATAAGTGCTTCTATTTTTACAGACAAGGAGACGTGTTCAGAGAAGGTGATTCTCATTGCCAATGAGTACAGCACCAGAATTTGGATCCAGATCTGTTTGACTACAAAGTTGTGACCTTTTCTGTGGACGTTCTTGGCAGAGTCTGCCTGCTTTGACAGACGTGTCGCAAATAAAGCATACGTGGAAAGACACCAAGATCTGGTCGTAAGCACCGAACGTTCCCCCTTTCTGGAGATTCACAATATGTGTGGGAGTGGTGTGTTTGGCAGAGAAGCCAGATCAACAAACTCCAACTCATCTCACGCTTCACTCTCCCTTTGTTCTCTTCCTTGGCTCATTCTGGATGGAGAAAGAGACCCAAGAAAAAATGCCTCCTAGTGTGCATGTTACCTGCATGAACAACAACCAGAAACTTGAAAAGAATTGCTTTGAAAGCATGACAGAGGGAAGGCCTTAAACTTTCAAATGGAAATTAATTATAGAGGATCCAGTATTGTTTATCTGAGAAATATAAAATATGTCGAGTAGAAAATATACATTTACCATGTTGTCTTTAACTTTTATTTTAATGTAAAAGTTTATGTAAGGGCTTTTTTTTTTTTTTGAGACAAGGTCTTGCCCTGTTACACAGGCTAGAGTGCAGTGGTATCGTCATGGCTCACTGCCGCCTAAACTCCTAGGCTCAAGTGATGCTCCTGCCTCAGCCTCCCAAGTAGCTGGGACCACAAGCTTGCGCCACCACGCCTGGCTAATTTTTAAACTTTTTGTAGAGACGTGATCTCACTATTGCCCAGGCTGGTCTCTAACTCCTGGCCTGAACTGATCCTCCTGCCTTGGCTTCCCAAGTGCTAGCAGTACAGGTGTGAGCCATAGCGCCCACTTAAGTTTATGTAAGGGCTTTGCAGACGCACTTAAGATTTCAGTCACCCAACATTTTTTTTCATAAAGGCTCAAGCAGACTTTCCAATTACAGGCATTTTCATTATCACTATTCTTGAAACACAGGAATTACTACTACTAAGCGTGCACTTCCTTAGGCATGCACTTGGCAGCAGAACCCCCTGCAAAGTGGGGTAGAGGAGCCCCAGTGCCCCTGACAGTGATATGGGAGTCCAGGCACATGGTGCAGATGCCAAGATAAAGCCCCCCTGCCCCGTACAATGAAGCCCTGCACACGGCCGAAGGTGGAATTCGTCAACACTTGGCCTGGTTGGACTGAAGTTTCCCTTTTTAACACTGCGGCTAATTTTATTGAATGCATTAATAGTGGAGACAAGATTGAAAAGAAGATGTTCAAATTAACTAGGGAATAAAATTTCAAGTGTCTCAGACCCTCTGGATATGAATGTACATTTCTCCTCATTGGAAGTGAAATAAAATGCCAAAATAGAAGGTACTTTTTAAACTGAGCCATGCAAAAATCGCTTGGTGTAAAAGGAAGGAAAAGACATCACTTTTCCTGGGACACTTGGATTTGATGTTGGGTGGCTTTAAACTTTATTTATTTATTTTTATTTGTATTTTTTTTAACTCACCTTTCGTGCATTTGGAGAAAAACTTCTGTTTTGACCTTGAATACATCTATGTGTCAAGGAGCAGAGTGAAAGCAGCCAATTGCAGAAAGACGTGCCACACGTACGCATGCGCACGGCACGCTTTCCCACCCACTTTTCTTTGGCCAAAGCCTTGGAGCTCAAAGGTCAAGTCCAGGCGCTAAGGTCCTCCTGAGAGGTGGCGAGCACTGTGAGAGAAGACGGGGCGAGGCAGCGCTCACGCACTTGTGTCCTCTGTACTGGGCGCAGGGCCTGCGGGAGCCTGGGGGAGGCCACTCCTGGCCCACGGAGGGGCAGAGACTGCGGCCTGGCGGGGCGCAGTGCTGGGCGGCATGCGGGAGGACCCAGTCCTGCCTGGTCCTTGCGGGGCCCCCCGAGGTAGAACAACAGCAGGCTTTTTGTGTTTTTGTTCCACTGCATCTGCGGTTCTGCCCTGGTTCCAGTCTCCAGTGTCCGTTCCTCCCCTCTGGTCCCCTCGTGCAGTCCCCAGGCTCTTCTCATCATTCTGTCTCTGCCTTGTCCCCCACCTGCTTCAACTGTGGAATTTCCCCGCTTGCTCCAGACACCATCCCCAAGTCCCACAGGGCTCCTTGAAATTGAGTGAAATTACTGAGAAAGGCGAAGAAGAGATTTATGTCCACCTGCTCACTCAGTCCAAGCAGAACCTCCCCGGGTATTTTACCTCCTGGAAGTCTTGAAAAGGTGGGGTGGAGATTGTACCAAAATATAGGAAGTTCTTGTCAGACCACTTAAAGCCTCATCTGTTCAGGGTGAGGGCTCCTGGTCTATTGCAATGTGATCTCTTTTTGAAGGATGCTTGAAGAGTCATGTGTTGCTTATCGGGGCTATGTTCTGAGAAAGGCGTTGTTAGGTGACTCCCCCGTGTGTGAACATCATAGAGTGTCCTTACGCACACCTGGATGGCATAGCCTACTACACACTAGGCTGTATGGGATGGCCTGTTGCTCCAGGGCTACAGACTTGCACAGCATGTGATGGCACTGAGTATTGTAGGCGATTGGAACACGAATCACTAAGCTAGGCAGTAGGAATTTTTGGCTCTATTACAATCTTACAGAACCACTACCGTCATATACGCAGGTCTGTTGTTGATCGAAATGCCATTATGTAGCATGTGGCTGTATTTTAAAAAGGGCTCTACTAAGTTCATCTTTATTTGGTAAACACGTTTAGCAGTAAGCCTTAGAACACATGAGGCTCTAAGAGGTCTGACAAGAACTTCCTGTGTATTTTGGTACAATCTTCACCCCACCTTTTCAAGGCTTCCAGGAGGTAAAATACCCAGGGGAAGTTCTGTTTGAACTGAGTGAACAGGTGGCCCAACTGGCTTGTGGACATAAATCTCTTCTTCACCTTTCTCAATAATTTCAATCAATCATTCATTCATTTGCTGATTCGGAAACATTAATCAGCTTTTACTATGTCTCAGGCACTGCAGACTCCAAGAGAAATAAGAATTTGACGTTGTCCTTGAGAAGCCCATAGTCTGGGAATAGAGAGATACTTACTTTATTTCTGTTATAGTCCTCACAAAATTGGAAGTGAAATAGTTGGAAGCAATACTCCTGACTTCAGGCATCCAGGGATGTTGTTTATTGGTTTTATGAGGTAAATGTCATGGTGCCTGTAGCTGTGACAAATGGGCTCGATAGTTTAAGGGCTGATCCCAATCAGGAACCTATTCTTCCTGCAAAGATGCGTCCTGGCTCATTCTAGTACATTGCAGAGAGCCCCAATCAGACCCAGATGGGAGCAGGGGCGTGATCATTGTCTTACTACTTACAGAACTCTCAGCACACAGAACACAGCCAGGTTCATTATTATCATCACTACTGTCAGTATTGAGGCACGTACGTCTGTCACTGTTCTCTTCCTAAGGAAGAACTGTTAACCAGCAAACCCAGCAGATACCATTTATAGTTTCTGACAATTAATTACTCTTAAGTTACCCGTATTTTGTATGGTGGAACATACTTTTTCTGTTAATAGATAATAACAAACACTGGTATCTAACTTAGAAATGGGTGATTTGTATTTTCATGAGTCCCCAGGTGAGGGACCTGGCGCAGAGGTTAGATGTGGAGGGTGATGTCAAGCTGCTTTGGCCTGACTTTCAGTCACTGTGAGATGAGCATCGGTGAGCAGCGCCTTGCAGGGCGTGGTCTTCACTTGGCTTATATCTGTGCACATGTGCTTCCTAGCACAGAAGAGCAGAAGGTCTTTATAATTACTTAGAGAGAACAGAGGAGAGAGTGACTAATTTTGGAAAAGTTCTGAAAAAGCGTCAAGCCCAGAGAAGATTTTTAACTGGGCAAAGTAGGTGCTGATGTCTTCTGGGATATGGGAACTGCTCAGAGGTTGAAGTGGGGATTTGGAGCCAGAGAGAACCAGAGCTGCATCCTGGCCCTGTGACCTACGATGTGACCTCTGTCTAGTCATGAACTACTCAGAACCTCAGTTTCCTCTCTTGCCAAATAGACAACTGCATCTAATTGCCAGGCTTGACATGTGGATTAAACAAGACAGTCCATCTAAATTATTCCTGGTGCCCAGTGAGGGGTTGGTAACAGGTATCTGTCACTGTTGAAGGGAGGGAGGTCACATCATGGCAGGAACGGCCCACCTGGTGGCTGATGGTGCATGGGTTTGGAATGGCTGAAGATGGGCTGTATAGGGGTTAGTGTCAAGAGGCAACACTGAGATAGAGGTGGGGACCACACCGAGATGTCAGGGCTAGGAGTTTCTCTGGTAAGGGAGCGCAGGCTGGAATGGAGAACAGCAGATCTTCACAAGCAAAACTCTGGAAGCCAGGAAGCTGGAGAACATCAGGTATTTCAACAGCTTCAATTTGAGCACAAACAAATAATATGCACAGTAGAATGTAATCTTATTTATTTGTTAAACAGGCCCAGTAGGACTGCTACTTGGCGGCAAGTTATCAAGAGTTAGTGGAGATTCCTTCTGTATTTAAAACCATACGACTCAATTTTTTTTTAAAAAAAAACGCTTGATAATTTGGACTTCATGTTAATTTCCCTCAGTTAGGTCTAATTAGTGTTCCTTCTCTGTGCTGTATGCAATGTTTGCTTAGCCTGGCAAGGTGATAAATTGCTTTGGTTTACTATTTTGTCCCAAGGCTATTTGTAAAGGAAGAAAAAAAACAAGTACCCTTTTAATGAATTAAGGTCCTCTAATAAGGACAAGAATTTAAACAAACCATTAAGTAGAAAAGTGTCAGCGTAGGCATAACTGCCCAAGTTTTTTGTATTTAATTTTGTATTTAATTGACTCATTTATACACTTCGTGATTTCAATACAAATATGTGTCTGACTATAAGCCATATATAGTATATATAAATATGCATCTATCATGCCCCTCATTATGTGCAGCTTGGTGATAATCTGTATACCAGAGCGTGGTGGCAGACACAGCTGGGTGGTGTAGGAATGAATGAAATGCATTCTTTCTCGCGCAGAGCTTCACAATCCAGTAGAAAGACTCACCTGCATCATGTGGATCTGAATATAAACTGATCCTGTTTTGTGCTTTAGGAGTGCAAACCAAATGCTAGGGGAATATAGGGAAAGTGAGATTGGTGGTCAGGACCTTATGAAGGCTTCCTTGAGATCATATTTGAGTTGGTCCTGAAAGACTGGTAGGTTGTTACTATTCCCTCACTCATTATCGAGGAAAAGTTTGGTTCTTACTTTTCTACTTCTTTCTTTCTTACCTGGATTTTGTGATAAACAACATTCTGAAAGTAAGTAGCAATATGCCTTTAGTAGAAAATTTGGAAAGTATATAGGAAAAAGAAGCAAGAAAAAATGACCTAGAGGCAAATACAGATATTCCATGAATGTAAATTGCCCAGAGATATTGTTTCTTCCAGATTCAGCTGGGCCCAGTTTTCGTGTGCCCATCTCGAGTGCTGGATACACATCCAGGCTAGGCCCAGACCACCTCAGTTTATACCAGCGTGTGACTTGTAGTCAGTGGCTTTTCATAGTAATTGTATTAGATTCTGAGTGATTATTTTACTTTTTGAATTTAAGCACAGAATTTCTTCAGTATGTTTAAATACTGTTAACTGTTTTGAAGCACTGTGACAGGCAAAATAATAATTGTATCCTAATCTCTGGAGCCTACGAATGTGAGAGCTTACATGGTACAGGGGTTTGGTAGATGTGATTAAGTTAAGGATCTTGATTAAGATGAGCAGATTATCCTGGGCCCAGTGTAATCGAGTCGGGTTTGGCAATCTCGTTCTGTGTTCTCAGTTCTTGGTGTGCTCTTGGCCTGAGAATGACCACACACAACAAAGCGAGTTAAGCACAAGGTGAAACTTATTGAGGGGGAGCAAGATAGGATTATGGAGCAAGAGCAAGGTATAGGTTTACAGAGCAAGATATGTATGCCACAGAACACGACTGGACCCCTTGTCATAGCAAAAGAGGGACCTTGGTTATGGTCTGGGTCTTGTTTTATGGTGTCTGGATTGGACTCTCTTGTGGCTCAGGCATCACCAGGGAACCCACTTTGGACAGTTGGGAATCAAAATGACCTGAGTCTTACTACTCAAGTGGATCTCCCATGAGCCTTTCTGAAAGCCTGTTGCTCTAGGTCCCTTTCCAGGCTCTGTTGTACCTATGCTGCTTGGCCCTTGGGCTAGAGAGTCCTCTGCATTCTTTTGCCATTGGCGTACTAAATCCTGATTGGCAGATTCGTAGGGCGTTCCCTCGTCCCCCAGGTATGGCCGTTGCCTGCCTTGTCCCCAGGAGGATCTGGAGGTCCGAAGATGTCTACCTAACAATCACAAGGGTCTTTATAAGGGAGAGAGGAAGGCAGGAGTGTCAAAGGGAGAGAGATGTGTCAGTGGAAGCAGAGGTTGGAGTAATGCAGCCACAAGCCAAAGAATGTGGTGGCAAAGGTGAGGCAGCTGATTCATGCCCAGAGCCCCCAAACCTCGTGAAAAGGATTCAGCCTAGTGAGACCAGTTGCAGACTTCCAACCTCCAGAACTACAAGATAATAAATTGGTGTTCTTTTAAGCTTCCTAAGTTACATAGCAAACTGGTAAGAAAAGGGATAGGAAAGGATTTTCAGTGTTGAGTTAGTGAATCAAAGGTTTAAAAGTTTAGAAATACAAAATTTATTGTACCATATCTAAGAAACCTGAGCAATTGTAAAAAAAAAAAAATATGAAGGAAGTATTTGAGCTGAAATGAAATACTATGAAGACAGAGATGGACTGAGACTGAGGAAGCAACAGAAGACCGATTGGGAATGGGAGGAAGCAACTGTTGGCCTCACTGGACAAAAGACCATTCACTGACAATCCGCACACAGCATCAGCATTCCCTCTGAGAACAGAGCAGAGGGAATGTTCTTTGCAACGTGAGCAGTGCACCGTGGAGATGTTGGGCACAGAGGGGTCTAACAGAAACACACATAGAAAAGTTCTTTCCAGCCCTTTTTGTTAATGAATCATTTTTGATAGTCAATACTATACTGTATATACAAATCTGAAACTGGGTTTTCTACCTATCATGATATTTATAAGCATTTCTTTTATATAATCATCTCAGAGAATGTTGGTGAGCAAAATATTCATATACTGTGCCTATGAATATTATCATTCCACTATTGTTGGGCATTTTTTGTTCACCATCTTTACTGTTATAAATATTGCAGTAAATAATGTTGTTGATAAAATATGCATACACGTCTGATGGTTTCTTAGGAAGAATTTGAAATGGTGAGACTTTTAAATCAAGGGGCACAAGCATTTTAAGATCGGCAATTCACTTTTCAGAGCTATTGCAGTCACCCACAGCCTTGAAGCATCGGATAGCACATCCTTTTTGCAAGTAACCGTAGGATGTAGTTTTTGGAAGTCGGGGAATGGATGTAAGAAGCCAGCAGTTTTGCCCGGTCACAGTGAGAATAGAACAGAAGGGAGGAATTAAAAGTTGCAAATAAACAAGAAGGGGAAGAAGTGGCGGGGTTACCCCATGACAGGAACCACTTAGCAGGGGTCTCCAGGGTGGAGCTTGAGTCGGGGGTGGAGGAAGAAAGAAGATTTGTCTTGAAGCTGTATTGGCAGGGTAGCAAAGAGTTTTCATATACACTGTAGTTAGCAGATCACAAAACACTGTAATGTTTTCTAGTGATTCACGTGTTCATACTTTCCAGGAGATTTTTATCTATTTATCATTTTTGTTTGCTCTGGCTGGAGAGGGTACATACTCCAGGTGGTTTTGGAAGAGAGTTGAAACCACCCCAAGTTTCTATGGTGTTGCCACTGAGGTCAACAGCTGCTATTGATCACCTCTCTGTAGGCCTGTGGCACACTTGGGGAATGTCACCAGAAGGAAAACAGACCCGGCAAAGGTACATATATGAAACACATAATTATGTATAATTAAGTAATTAGAAGGGTGCAAAGTAAGGAAAAGGAGGTCTGGATGCTCTGATTATAACAAGGTGATTTAACTACCTTTGGGGGGAGATATTTCAGGAAATAATGCTCAAGTTGATACATGACAGACGATTGAAAATTAGCCAAAGTGAATGGGAGAAGGGAGTCCCAGCCTCAGCCATCGAGAAGTACATGCAAAGGTTGAGAAGACTGGAGAGACTCTGTATGAAGATTCCCTAAATTTAGGTATAGAAAAAGGTAAAAAATGAGACTTAAAAAGATAGCAAATGAATTCAAGAAAACAAAGGAGTTAAGATAGAATTATTAGAGACACGCACATCTAGAGGTAAAATTTCTGATTTGCAAGTAATTGAGGTTTTCTATTTACTTAGCCCTTATCACACACCATGCACAAGAACAAATAATTGCATTTAATTTTATAGAAAGTTCCCGGGAAGATTTGGGGTAGGAGAATATTTGCTGGAATCAGAAACAGCTAGAATACATGCTCTATTTTCATATGGTGACCTCACATCTTAGTGGCTTCGGAACACTACAATCAAAGAAATCTGATAAAATGGTAAAGAAGGAGAGCCCAGAGTAATTGAAACAAAAGCAAAAACCTAATTCAAGTGTAGTTTGTCACAATAGCTAATAATAAGAGAAACTTAGTTTATGTTCTAAATACTACTTTCAGCTGCAATTCTGTTTCTGCTCCCTATTGAAAATTTCTCTACTGCTTGAAACCTTGCAGCAGGGCTTGTGAAATCCAAGTGTAGACTTCACATGCTACCAAGATGAAAAAGATGCCAGATACAGAGTGTAGATTAGAAAGTATGGGTTCAGAAGTGTTCTTTTTTGGCAAACACACGCAAACACGTACACACACACACATATATATACAAAAGAAGACTGATCATTCTCTTCATTTTTAAATCACTGTAAAGCCATTCATAAAGGGGAAAATGGCAGTTTTTGTAAATCCTTCTCCATGTCTTTTTAGTTGCTGTGGAGAAACTTTGCGAAAATATGTCATAAACAGAAAGGAATAATTTAGGTAACGATGAACTCCAGGATGAAACAAGCAGTACTCAGGAATGCCAGAGTGAATGCTCTAATCACTTGGTTTGAAGGATGTTTGTGATGTAGAAAGACACTGTGACAGAGCAGCTTTAAATCTAAAATATAGATTCATATGTGGCTTGACATGCATCACAAATGAAATTTCTTTTTCTAATAGTTGAAATGTCATTTGAAAGTATCACGTTTCTTAATTAGAAAAGAGATGAAAGAAAAAGTATCAGACAAAGGTGATAGGGTAGCACATTAAAATGTATGAATGTTACATATATTTATATAGCAGTAACTTAGGTTGAATTACTGCTTAATCAAACTATTGTGGCTAGTGGAAAACTAATAAAAAAGGTAGATTGCTTAGTGATATTTAATGATACATGCTTATGAATTACCTAGACTTCATTTCATAACTTTCAAGATATTAGAGTAATTCATTTTTGTCCATAATCTTTATCTCATTTTAGAAAAATTTTCTCATTGCTAGTCAACTTGTTTAAATGAACCAGAACGATTAGATAATTTCTTGAATCCAGAGCCTTCTTGGCAGTGGAATGAATTATTATATGGACAATGGCATTCTAATTATTTTAAGGTAAATCAGTAAATAATTTATGTTTGAAATTTCAGCAGATCAATTATGTCTTCATAGTACCTACTCTTAATGGCTTAGGCTAGAGATAGATGAGTTTATACACGATAATCCCTTGAGAAGCTCTAACCTGTTATCTTACCTTAAAAGCATTAGGTAAGAGTTGACCAGAGTTCGGTAGGCTAAATTTAACAAAGACACAAGGCTGAAGACAGTATATTCCCAAGGTAGATCAAAGAATATTGAATTCTTCTGAACCTCAAAAAATAAATATTTGTGATTTTATGTATTCACCTTTAGAATGACAGTGATTTTGTTATTTTGGGTGTGGGACTGTAAGCTTCATAGATTGCCTAATGTCTCTAGAACCAAAAATAATTGTTACTATTTGTACAAGACTTAAAATAGTCTCAACAAGACTGTGAAGAAGGTAATGTTTTTCTCCATTTATAGATGATGTTCAGAATGGTTTATTTTTGAAGATCTCAAGTTGAGCTTTATATTCAAACTATCTGAGATCTGATTTCATAAATATTGTGATTTTTTTCAACTAAAGTACATCATTTGCTAATACCGATATAATTTTGTATACATATAGCCACTTTACTTTCAGAAATGACTAGCTTTTCCATCACACCAAACAACATAAGTGCGAACTCTTGATATCATTACTTTCAGTAAGCTGAAAGTGAATATAGGTTGTGCTTCTGGCAGTTTTAGACTAGAAAGTTTTTGACCAAACTTCCAGGTGAGAGCATTTAGAAATATTGGTCAAAATACGTAAAGCTGCTGTTTGAAGGTATCAGAAAGCTACCAAGAAGGCACTGCATTGTAGGTCCAAGATTCAGAAGGGGAGGAAAGCACAGAGAGTTGAGCCTTGTGCTTGCCTCCTCTCTTCCCAGCAGTGTGAGTAGCAGTGGCTGAATTGCTGAAATGTTTATCTGTGCTCTCAGAGTAGTGATAAGGGAGGGTTAACAGTGACTGTAGTCAGGGCTGCAAAGGAGGAATAGCCCTGATAAACACCCAGATTACTGGGGTAATGAAAAGTGGAAAAAAAAAAAAAGTATCTATCAACACTTGTTAGATGCAGTTAAAGGACAGATAAGAAGAAAATTTGTAGTCTTAAAAGCATCTGTTAAAAAGGAAGGCTAAAAATAATGATCCAAACATCCACTTCAAAAGAAGCAAAAAAACCCCACAGATTAAACCCAACACATATAAAGGAAGTGATAAAGATGAAAGCAGATATTAATGAAATAAAAATGAACATATAATTAAGAGTATCAACAAACCAAAAAATTAGTTCTTTGAAGAGACTAATAAAATTGAGAAATATCTGGCAAAACTAATTAAAAATTTAAAAAAAGATACACAGCACTAATATAAGAATGACAAAGTGGAATATTAAACTTACATACATTAAACATAGAATAAGAAGATATAACACATATGATTCGATTATCCAATATATTTGAAAATTTAAGTGACAGAAGGATATATAGAGAATGTGGATTGTCTTATACCTACTAAAAATTAAATTCATAGTGGAAACCCTTCCTGTAAAGAAAATCATAGGCCTGCTTGGCTTTACCCAGGAGTTGTTCAAATAAAAGAAGAAATAATTCCAATCTTCCACAAAATCTTCCATAGAATAGAAATATTGTAAATAGTTCCCAACTTATTTTATGAGAACAGCAAAACTTAAATACCAACATGTAGCAAGAACATTTAATGAAAAAAAAATCACAGGTCAATTTCTCTCATGAATGGCCATGCAAAAATCCTAAAATAGTAGCAAACAAAATCCAGCAATATACAAAAGATAACACATCATGATCAAGTCGTGTTTATACTAATAATGTGAGTTTGAGACAATGTTCAAAAATTAATCAATGTAATTAACCATTTTAATGTAATAAAAGAAAAAGCATGAATGATCTTTTCAATAAATATATGATCTTTTCAATAAATATAGAACAAAATTAGACAAAATAGGATGCCATTCATAATTTTTAGAAAACCAAAAACTCTTAGCAAACTAAGTATAAAAGGCAATTTTAAAAAATTTTATAATGATTATCTAAATATAGCAAACATTATACTCAATGGTGAAAAGTTGAAAGCTTTACTTCTGACATCAGGAATGTGATAAAGATGTCTTCTACTCCTATGTCTATTATCTCACAAATAATGGAGGTACCATTCTAATGTGGGTCATAAACAATATAATATGGTCCAAAAAACAATAAACACTCAAAGAAAGGAAGATATAAAGGAAAGGAAGATATAAAGTATCATTATTTGCTAATGATAAGATTTTGTATGTATAAAATCCAAAATAATGTACTTGACACATTCTTAGAATTAATAATTTAGCAAGACTTCTGTGTACTTGGCCACTCTTTAAAAAGCAATTTAATTTTTACATAAGTAACAGAAAATGAAAATTTAATAGAAAGGCAGTATTACAAAAGCATCAAATGACTTCAAATGCTTAAGAGTAAATGTTTAAAAAATGTGTTAGGTCTCTACACAGAAAATTATAATTTATTATTTAAAAAATTAAGGAACACCTAAATAAATGAAGTCACATGCCATGTTCATGAATTGGATAGGCCAATATTATAAAACAATAATGACCTCCATATTGATTTATAGAGTAAATGCAATTTCAAAAAAAAAAAAAAAATCCCAGAGAAAGGTACTTGTTTCGTGAAAATCACAAGCTCATTCTAATATTTATATTGAAATGCAAAGGGCCAAGAATAGCCATGACAATCTTGAAAAAGTGGGAGGACTGACTTTATCTGATATGAAGACTTATTATAGAGCCACAGAAATGAACCCAACATACTTTTGGCTTGAGGGTGGGTATGTAGACAAATAGAGAGAATATAGGCCAGACACAGATGCTTGTATGTATGAGCTCGGTTTATGGCACAGAGAGCACATAGTGCAGTGGTAATGAAGGATTATTCAATAAAGTGGTGCTGAGTCGACTGGTTATCCTTACTGAAGAAAATAAACCTTGAGCCCTGCCTCTCATCATACACAAAAACCGAATTAAAGTAGAATGTAGATCTAAATATAAATGGTGAAGCTGTATAGCTTTTTGGAGATAACAGAAAAATTGCTTAATAATCTTGAGATGGGAAAGATTTGTTAAAACACAAAAAGTACTAATTATAAAGGATATACTGGACTATGTTAAAATTAAAAACTTATATCCATCAAAATACCCTGTTTAGAGAATTAAAAGACCATCTCAGTTTGGGAGACAGCATCTGCAACATATACAAATAACAAAGACCGTATATACAAAAATATAAAAAAGAATTATTTCATATCAATAAGAAAAAAGACAACTCAATAGAGAGTACACACTTCATAAAGCAGGACTGATATCCAAATGTCCCACAGACACATGAAAGTGTGCTCAACCTTAATGTTTTAGGGAACCTTAATAAGATGCTCCTCCTCACCTACCACAATTGCCGAAATTAAAAGGACTGACAATGCCAACCACTGGTAAGGATGTGAGTGACTGGAACTCTCATATTTTGCTTTGGAAGGAATAAATGGCTACAACTGCTTTGGAAGACTGATGGGATGGAATCAAGCTGAACATAGGTATAACCTGTAACCCAGCAATGCTGTTCCTGGGTTTATAGCCAACAGAACTCTTCGCATAAAATATGTACAAAAATGTTTATACCACCATATTAGTTCTCCTTTTGTATGTCACAATTACTCCCCAAACTTAGCAGTTTACAGTAATAAACACTTATTATCTCACAGTTTCTGTGGTTGAGGAATTTGTGTGCAGCTTGCCTGGGTGCCTCCAGCTGAAGGTCTGCCCTGAGGATTTAGTCAAGGTGTTGGTCTTTTCTGAAGGCTGGACTGTGGTTTTCTTTGAAGGCTGGACTAGGGAAGAATTTGCTTCCAAGCTCATTCACAGGATTGTTGGCAAGACTTAGTTTCTCATGGATTGTTGGCCTGGAGATCACCCTCACCTCCTTGTCCCGTGGACCTATCTGCAGTGCAGTTCACAACATAGCTACTGCCTTTCCTCAGCAAGTGAACCCTCAAAACTGAGCAAGAAAAGGGCACCAGTCCTTTGGGAGGGAATTACACAGGAATATGAAGAGTTGGAGGCAGAGATCCCAAGCGGCTGTCTCAGAGACTGGTGACCATATTCTGTTATTCAAAACAGCCCAAAATTGGAAATAAACCAGTAGGATCATGTGTTAGTCCATTTTGTATTGCCAGAAAGGAACACCTTAGGCTGGGTAATTTACAAAGAAAAGAGTTTGTTTGGCTCACAGTTCTGCAGGCTGTACAAGAAGCATGGCACAGCACCTGCTCCTGGAGTGGACCTCAGGAAGCTTCCACTCATGGAGGAAAGGGAAGGGGCCAAAGTGGAGCTGGTGTTCAGCAATCGCATAGTGAGAGCGCAGAAGCAAGTGGGCAAGAGGAAGGAGGCGCCAAGCTTTTGTAAACAACCAGCTCACATGTGGACTCATTACCAAGGGGAGGGTACCAAGCCATTCATGAGGGATCCACCTCCATGACCCAGACACCTCCCACTGGGCCCCACCTTCAACATTGGGGATATAATTTCGACATGAGATTTGGAGGAGACAAATATTGAAACTATATGATATCAACATATTGTTCTATTGCCATGTAGCAGAATATTATACTGCCATAAAAATAAACTATTGCTGTGCAAAATAACATGATGACTCTTACAACATATCATTGAGCAAAAGAAGTTGGAGACAAGCGAATCATGCTATATTAACCTCTATATAATGGCACAGTTTATCTATGATACCTTTGGGGTGGGGGATCATTGGTCACTCGGGGAAGGTATGCGAAGGGATATATCTGGTTGGCTGATTATGTTCTATTTCTTGACCAGTGTCATGGTCATATGTGTGTATTCAGTTTGTGGTAATTCACTGGGCAGCATATACACATGATTTGTGCAATTCTCTCTCTCTTTCCATATGTACACATACTATTTTAATAAAGTATTAATATTTATAAATTGATTGTATACAGTTGGCACTCCATATTTGTGGTTTCTGCATGCATGTATTCAACCAATCACAGATTGAAAATACTTGAAAAAAATTAAAAATAAAAATACAATAGTAAAAATAATATGAATAAAAGTACAGTATACCCGCTATTTACATAGCATTTACATTGTTTTAGGGCTTACAAGTAATCTAGAGATGACTTAAAGTATGTGCATAGGTTATATGCAAGTACTATGCCATTCTATATAAGGGATTTGAAAATCCTTGCTTTTTGGTATCCATGGGGGTCCTGGAACCAATCCCCCAGGGATACTGAGGGATGACTGTAATACAGACAAGATTTGTAGTGGAGGTCTAAGACACCACTGTATCGGACATGAATAATCTAGGCTAGGTTTCTCATGCATAACCAAACTGAAGTGGACTTTTGAGGTGTATGCCTGCAGTACCTTATCTCTGGCACTTTATCCCTTTCCCACCACCATCTCCAGAAAACTCCCAAGTATCCAAAACATTGTGATTGAAAGCTGCCTTGAGACTGAAAAGTTAAAAAAAAGAAAAAGTGTTACAGGTGTAATTTCAATGCAACTGCTTCCATGAAAGAAATGTTGGAGAGACAAAAACACAAGGCTTTATATCCCTGGTGAGAACAATGGACAGGGAGGGAAGGGTGATGCTTCCTGCAGGTTTGAGGCTTCAGTCTTTACAGAGTCTTTACAGAAACCAAAGACACAGGAAGAGTCAAGAGCAGCCAGAATGAGCTGAGAGATATAGACAGGATGAGGTATTAATAGCTAGCATGCCCGAAAAATTAAAAAGAAAAACAGAGATAAGAAAGACAAGAGGAGAACTTAAGCCGTAGACTGAGAAAATTGTATTGTTGGAGACAGAAATCTCAGTTCTGGGGAATGTTGACAGGCACTGACAGGAGCTGAGGCAGCTTTGACCTGAACTCCTCGCAGATGGAGAAAGACCATGGCTAGGCAGGAATAACGGATCTAGGAGAAAAAGCTATGAGGCTTAGCAGTATAGAAGTGACGTGAGTGAGTAAGAAAGGCCAGTGCCCTCCTTCAGGGTGGGGCCAGCGGCAGAGCAGCTCCGCGTGGACCGAAGCTATAGAGGGGTGGGGCAGGGCAGTGTCCAGGTAAGTGGCTAATGTAAGACATTCCAGCCATACTACACTTCTGACATCCTGGGCTGTGTGTGGAAGGGTGCTGCAGAAAGGTACTCACATGAAGGTTTAGCCATTATTAGAGAGGCTTCGTTTAAGGGGAGCTTGCCCTGCAGCAGTGCATTTCATAACTTTGTTTTGGGGCTAGTTAGAAAACTACATTCCGCAAAATTCTCAGAAACGTGCTTTGACAACCACAGACCTTCCTATCAGCAGTCTTGATGTTCACAGAAGCCACTGCGTATCGATGGCGTCAATTCTCCCTCTGCCAGCATGCAAATATTTCCTATGTGCATGACTACTCTGTTATCCAAGGAGATTTATTCTAGTATCAAGGTGCTAATATTCTTGTGTTGGTACAAATATTGAATTAAAAGAATCAATCAAATGTTATTCATTGAGAAACTCTAGTTAGAACAAGCAATATAGAAAGCTTTCAAGGTCTCTGTGGTATTAAACACTTCATATACATATTTCATAAAGGAGAAATATTACACAAGCTTATAATATATTTGGTGAGAAGGGAACATTTTTTTTAACATGCCTTCCCAAAACCACTTGGTTAGAGGTGCTATAAAGTATTGATAATGGGCTTCATCATGTGTGGAATAAGAATAAGGTGGTTGTACTAAGACCACCTGTAACGGCCAAGGTGTCCTGTGTGCCCATGGCACCTTGACCACAGTCTGTTCTAGATCAGAGTCCTTTAACGGCTATCATTAAACTTTATTTTACATACGTGTCTTTAAATAAATTGTTTCTACCAGAGAGCCTTATAGAACCACGTGTTTGGAATCTGCTGGTAGGCTGCTGTCTTTGGAGTCCTGGCTGGGACAGTGACTCTTGCTTGATTTATTTTCTTTCTTGTGACAGGAAGAAGAAACATTGAGCATTGTCAGTCCTCAGGAGAG
>RJWJ010030619.1:0-19760 GCA_004363605.1 Indri indri | reverse complement strand
TCTTAAAAAATGAAAGGATAAGTTTGATGTACACTAACATGCTGACATTTCTGATGTGGCTTGTTTGTTAAACTCAGTAAGTCATCAGAATTAGGTGCTTAAAACCAGATGGGACTCTCTTACAAATACTGTTTCTTTTCAATGTTGCTAAGCTTTAGATCTCCATGTTTATTATATCCAAATATCCAAATACCCAACCGTATTTCAGATTCATTACTTTGTCTTGACTATTATTTTAATTTTAATTAATGGGTAATGCATTTTACTACTACTGCTTAAAATTTTTGAATAGGTAAAACATGTATAAGAATAACATTATGCGTCTGTGTGCCTTTGCTGGAAAGATTATTTCTCTTTCCAATCCCTTTCCCATCCTCCCAGTTTCTACTCTACAGCACTCCTCTCTGAAACCACACACAAATAAACACAGTTATTACATTTTTATTTCCTTCCAAATATTTTTTTATGTATACAAGTAATTTTCCTGGTAGGGTAGCACACTCATCACTCGGCACTGCACATTGATTTTTTTGTTGTTGTTTCACTCCAAACACACATTTTTAAGATGTTTTCATTCTGTTACCTAAGGGCTTCCTTGGCCTTCATCCGTTATTTTAACTTTTTAAAAAAATGTCATTTGTCATATTTAAATAAGCGTTTTTGCAGATAGGAGCAGTAAGAATAACTGTAGGTCCAAATGCTGGAAGTCCCCAAACCAGCCATAACCATAATTGTTATTATTTTCTGATTAAATATGGGATTTATGAAAGCGTGATTACCCATTTCCAATTCAGTTTGAAATCTTCTGAAGGGATCTTATAATAAATTATCCATTTTTCAAGTTTATCTAAACCGGAAGCTAAAGTTTCCTCATATGAGGTTCATGAAGTTCATAGAGTTATTGAAGACTGGGGCATCTCAGAAGTTAAAAACTCACCCAGTTGGAATTTAATGGAGCCTCTAAATGACATATTTTTTCAAAGACAAACTGTCAGACATACTACACCTCCCCACAGCAATAGGCATGCTGTGCAAGTTGTGGCCCCTGAGGATTTCCCTGCCAGGGTATTCTAAGGTGACTTTTGAAACCAGTGATCCATTAACGCTAGTGAGTGGAAGCAAGACTTCTCAATTCTCTGGCAAAAGTCATTTCAACTGCAACACTCCTAATTCCATTGATGTGCAAGTAAAGTGCATCTATTAATATATTTCAAAGTTCTCTCCCATCTTATGATTTAAACTAATGTAACCTTGTAAGAATATTACATAAATACTTTGAATTTCTATATTTGACATTGAAACTGTTAATATGTCTTATTAACAGAATAAAATGAATATAATTTAACTCTTCTAGCAAAGTGTGAACAAATGCCAATTTTGGAGGTTATTGAGGAATAGAGGAGGTGGCTTGTCAGTACCTGCAGATTGCTGGACTCTCCTCTGTTCTAGTGGCTACTGCAGATCTTTGTGTCACTTCTTTTCTGTCAGTAAAAGTGTTTCTCATTTCTATCACTCCTGCTTTCTGCCTATACCACCACGTCAGCAGTTCACTCCTCTGTTACATTTTCTGGCCACTGAAATTTATTTTTCCTTCTTCCTTGCCTTTTTTCCTGTGCTTCCTGACTTTGGTACAGGCAGATCTTTGTGCTAACAGTTAGCTTGGGCACAGTGATAGTTATTAGTGCTACTTGACAAAATTTCCAGTTGTCCCCATTCAAAGAATTTGATAGCTTGCAGTTTTTGAGATCTTTTTGGGATTGGGTGAGATCAAGTAACTATTCTGGTCAATATGTTGTGGAGAGAAGTATGTTTGTCACTTCCTGGCTGAATACTTCTTAACGGCAAGTATGAAGCATGAAGACTTTTTCTCTTTCCTCTGTCATAGGGGTTGAGAATGTTCAAGATAGTGGCTGCTCTGAGGGACCAAGGTGCGGAGTGACTACATGAGCAGATCCCTCCTTACCAGCCCAGTATGGGTATAAGGTATGAGTAGAAAATAAGTCTTTCCTTCAGTTGTTTAAACTGCTGAAACTTGAAGGTGTTTCTTACCATGACCTAACCTAATCCATAGCCTATTCTATATAACCACTGAGAAAATTTCTTCCTTCTTGATGATAAATGTGCAACACGTCGTGATTTCTGGGCATGTCACATAGTCATGGGGAAGGTAAGGAGAGGCTACTCTCCTAGTATGGAGTGTTGATGTACTTTTACTCCACTTTCAAGTTTAAGACTCTTCTGGAGGCTGAATACACCATAGATCTGAAAACAGAATCCTTAACAAAGCAGGAGAGGACCCATCTAGGGAGAGAGAAGATGAAGTGATACAGAGTTTGGCATTGGAGAAGAGCTACTGTTGGAACATAGAGCCAGGTGAAGATGATGTGAGGAAGGCCTATACAGTAGACTTCCTAATATTAAAAGCATAACATAGAGTAAGAGGTTACTCAAGACACTATCTAGTATCAGAAGGAACACCAACTAAAATCACAGGTGCTTCTTGACTGACAAGCAGAACACAGCCAAGAGATCAAGATTACTTGCGTGGCAGGAAAAACCAGAACTTAGTCAAAGATCTGGCCTTTGGATGTAGGTCTGCCATTCCTGGAGGACTGGCAAGGACATAGTAGGATCCCATACCTGGAAGCACTGTACTACACTAGTAATCAAGAAAGGTGCCTGGACTACAGGGTCAAGAGCACAAGCCATTTTAAGACTTGAATATAAGGTCGAACATTAACCAGAGGAATAAGGCAGAGTGAAAATAATGAGTGATTATCAAGATTCTAAAATTTTTTTCCTGTCTATCTTCAGGATTGGTTCTTGATATTGGGGCAGATTTGAACTTGCAAATAAGGTCGAGCAATCCCAACCTTAGAAATAGGAGCCATGCTGAAGAAGGAGGGATGGAATAACCTTAAAAGTTGATAGTTAAGGTTTTCTTCTATTTTTGTTTTTCTTTCTGCTTTGCCAATAATCAGTATTTCTGTAAGTTTCTAACAAAATAGTGAAAGAATAGAAGAGATCAATACTTTGACCAGGTCCACTCTTGTTTATCCTAGTCTGTATGGTTCCCTCTTACCCCACATGGTTCTTTGTAGTACCTGTTCCTGAGTAACCCACAGACATGGCATTGTATAGAATGAGGTTTCTGAGAATTTATTGCTATCTCTATTCATCTCCATCACTATAGCTATTTCTATTTTTATTTTTCTCCCTTCCCAATTCATTTTCTAGGGACATTTCCTGACCTTTTTTCAATTCACCCAGCTTCCAGACCAGTTGTTCATTTTGTCTTTTGGTCTCGACCTTCAGATGTGATGCTCAACAGTTTGTTCCCAGATATGACCTTGGTTGTCTCTCAGACAAATTTTAATATATCTCTTCCAACCCCTACTGCATGGTGTCAGGCTGCCTCAGAATTTGCCTGGGTTCATGAATGTTTATTTCAGTGCTACGTCAGCGTGGCCATTTGGTTTGACCCAGCCTTTTAAATAGGATTTAGATAGGTTCCATGCCAATAAATGTAACCACGCCTGCTTTAAAGGAAGGATTCTAATGCTAACTGGAATCAAAGGAGGTCTCTTGGGTATAATCATCCTGCTCAAAAGAGAAATATTTCCAATATAATACAAGTAATTTGGGCAATTAAAGTGCATCTTCTTACACAGAGAGACAGAAATACAAATTAATTTTGAAGAGAAGGAAGAGAAAAAAGGAAAAAATTATTCATCAAAATAGCTTTTTTTTTTTTTTTTTTTTTTTTTTGAGACAGGGTCTTGCTCCATGGCCCAGGCTGGAGTGTAGTGGTGCAATCATAGCTCACTGTACCCTAGAATTCCTAGATGTAGGCAATCCTCCTACTTCAGCCTCCCAAAGAACTGAAACTACAGGCATGTGCCACCATGTCTGGCTATTTTTTTATTTTTTGTAGAGATGGGGCCTCGCTATGTTGTGAAGGCTGCAAAATGTTTATCAGCTAAAACAAACATAATTATGTGAAACACATCATGTTTTAAAATAATTCTTGAATGAAAGAAATCTGGAGGTCTCTACTATAAGCATGATTTTGCCTATGATTGTTTTCAACCTGAACAAAAATTAAATAAACTCTATGTTCTTATCAAAATAAAGGGAGAAAAGCTAAACTAGACTAACTTTAAGGTCACTTTTAATATATAATTATAATTATCATTATTTTAAGAGAGATTTTCAGGTCACAGCCCCTGATTTATTTTAAGAATTAATGAAAAATTTGCAATTATATTTTATTTTAGGATTACCATACAGAAAAATCCTGTAGCTAATCATAAGAACTTCCATATTTTTAAAACGATAGTTTATCTAGTTCATTTTGTATCAGGCATTTGTAAGACTTTATTTAAGTGATCTCATTTAATGTTCCTTATAACCCTGTTTTAGTTTTCTAGGCCTGCCATAACGAAGTACCACAGACTGGGTGGCTTAAACAACAGAAATTTGTTAGCCTCCTCACAGTTCTGGAGGCTAGAAGTTTGAGATTCAAGTATTGGCAAGGCTGGTTCCCTCCGAGGGCAGTGAGGGGAGAGTGTGTCTCAGGCCTCATTCCTTGGCTTATAAATGTCTGTCTTTTCCCTGTGTCTCTTCACGTCATCTTCCCTCCGTGTCCAAATGTATTCATCTTTTAAGGACACTAGTCATATTGGATTAGGGCCCATCATAATGATCTCATTTTCACTGAATCACCTCTATAAAGACCTTATCTCCAAATAGTCACAGCCTGAGGTATTTGGGGTTAGGATTTTACCATATAAATTTTGGGTGGGGAATACAATTTAGCCCACAATAAACCCTAGGAAATACTTACTAGTATTTTCCCTTCTTAAAAAATAAAAAAACTTGGCCAGGTGTGGTGGCTCACACCTGTAATCCTAGCACTCTGGGAGGCTGAGGCGGGTGGATCGTTTGAGCTCAAGAGTTTGAGAGCAGCCTGAGCAAGAGCAAGACCCCGTCTCTACCAAAAATAGAAAAGAAATTAATTGGGACAGCTAAAAACATATAGAAAAAATTAGCCAGGCATGGTGGCGCATGCCTGTAGTCCCAGCTACTTGGGAGGCTGAGGCAGGAGGATTGCTTGAGCCCAGGAGTTTGAGGTTGCTGTGAGCTAGGCTGATGCCATGGCACTCTAGCCCGGGCAACAGAGTGAGACTCTGTCTCAAAAAAAATAAATAAATAAATAAATAAATAAACTGAAAAATGAGATAATTCTCCTTGAATCACACAGCTAGTAAATAGATTTGAACTTAAGTCTTTTTCACTCATAGTCCACTACTCTTAATTATTATTATAATTTAATAATTTATATTTAATGTTAGTCATTCCTGCTTTTAGAAAATTGCGGTCATTGGGGATTGAAAGCTGCAGTGCCTAAGACTGTAGTCGCAGAAGCAAGTTATTTTAAGAGTTAAAATAGTCTTCAATGGAAGTCGAGTATATGTTAATTATCAGAGGAAAAGGAAAATAAAGAATACAATTTATGTTAACTTTTAAGAGATGTATAGTTGGCCTTAAACTATGTAAAGTATGTATAAAATCTGTTTAACTCTTTTTCAGATAAAAATAATGCATAATTGTTATAATAATTGGATCATATGAAAACATATAAAAAGAAAAGCTATAGATCACACATAATCCCATGCTTTAGAGCTACACATTGTTAATATTTTTTCTGTCATTTTAAACAAATATATACTGACACATTATATATAGTTTCAAACCCTACTTTTTTCACTTGAAAATAGTTATAGTTAACTTTTCTTTTTGCAGGGCACTATTCATTGGCATCATGACATTTTTATATAACTTCATATGTTGAAATAATTTCAGACCCTCAGAAAAGTTGAAAAAAATCTATAAAGACCTCTATTTAATCCTTTACCCAGTTTTCCAAATTGTTACTATTTAACCATATTTTTGTTATTGTCACCTTTTTGTGCATGTGTGTGTGTGTGTCTGTGTTTCCTAAGAACAAGGACATTGAATTACATAACCATGGTACCATTACAAAAATTAAGAAATAAAAAATGACACATCAGTATTATCTAATACACAGATTGTATTCCAATTATGCCAGTTCTCCAATAATGTCATTTACAGCAAAAGAAGAAATTCCGATCCAGGATTCCATCCATGTTCACACATTTTTTTCAGTATCCCCTAGCCTTTAATTTTTTAAACTCACAGTTATTTAGTCTGTCTTTCTCTTTTATGACCTTAATATTTTCAAAGTTTACAGGCCAGTTATCTGGTAGAATGGTAGATTTTTATCATAGATGGCAGGCAATACAATGAGGAAATTTTTTTTCAATCCGTGTGCTGAAAAAATTACAAAACCTTCTGGAAAAAAAAATATAAGCATCAGCCCTGACCTCATGGCATATGCAAAATATAGTTCAAAATAGATTTTATACCTAAGTGTAATTATAAAATATTTAGAAGAAAGCATATAAAAATTTCAGTGACATTGGGTTTGGTAAATATTTCTCAAATGAGATGCAAAAATTCCAAGCTATAAAAGCAAAAAATATATATGACAGATTTCACCAAAGTTAAAACTTTTGTTCTTTTAAAAAGACTGAATGAAACAGCAAACTACAGATGAGGAGAGAATTTTTACAAAACACATGTCTGACACAGGACTTATATTTAGAATATCTATCATATGCAATATTATTGTATACATTATTGTTATACACAATATATTATTGTATAACACAATATTATTGTGTTACCCTTATAACACAATAATAAGACAGCCAACCAAATTTTAAAAAATGAGCAAAATGCTTTAACAGTTATTTCAATAAGGAAATATACAGGTGGCAAATCAACACATAAAAAGAGGATCATTATCATTGCTCATTAGAAAAGGGCAAATTAAAGCCACAGTAAGATGTCACTGCATCCTAAATTCAAACTTAAAAAGATTGACTATACCAAGTTTTGGCAAAGAGGTGGAGGAATTGGAACTCATATGCACCATGGTGGAATTGTAAAATGGTACCACTTTTGATGAGTTTGGTAGTTTCTTAAAACATGGAACAGACACAGAAAGCCATAGAACCCATAGAACCCAGCTATTCCACTTTCTGTATTTCACCAAGAGAAATGGAAGCACATGTCTATACAAAAACTGATAAGTAAATCCTCATAGAAACTTAATTTTTAATAGTCAAAAACTGGAAATAGCCCACTTGTCTACCAATTTGTAAATGGATAAACAAATTTTGGTGTATCCGTGCAATAAGGTGGTACCCAACAATAAATAGAAGTGATCTCTTGATACATGAAACATGCATGTAATAATTATGCTAAGAGAAAGAAGCCAGAACCAAGCCCCCTCCAAAAGTACATTTTTTAATATTCCATGTTTATAAAATTACAATATACAAATACAAACTAATCTATAATTATAGAGAGCAGAACATTGATTGCCTGAGGATGGGATGACGAGGGCAAGGAAAAGAGAGGCAAGGATTATAGAGAGGCACAAGAATATTTTAGAAATAATGGGCATGTTCATTATGATACCTTGTTATTTTAGATTCACTAATGTTTTCAGCTTTATTAAGCATAACTGAGATATAATGAACCACACATAGTTAAAGTGAACACCATGATGAATGAATATGTATGTCAATACTCATCATGGTGCTCCCTTTAACTATGTGTGGCTTATTATATTCCAATTAAACTTAAATGAAACTGAAAAAATTGTAAATTTAAAATAATAAAATATCCTTTAAAAAGGTTTTAAATTATTTATATAAAATTTAAATTGTATGAATAAATGTACATCAATGAAAATATTTTAAAATAATAAAATGAAAAGAAAAGGTGAAGCAAGAGAGGAAATAACTTCAGGGAGAGGTAACACAGCAAGTACAAAGTCCCTGAGGCAGGAAAGAACTCTTTAGTAACCAAAAGAAAACAAATGTGGCTGAAATTTCATGAGAGGTGGATATGGGGACTGGAATCAGATGAGGTTAGAGGGGCCTGCAAATACTGGAGAGGCCAGTTCCTTCAGTGTAGTGTGAGCCTCTTTTTAATTTTTATTATTTAAGGCTTTTTTGTATTACATTAAATGAGACGGGATACCATTGAAGGACTTAGACAGGAAGGTACTCTGAAAGATTACTCCGTCTTGTAAGTGGAAAACACCTTTGAGGAGGATGAGAGTAGAAGTCAGGGGACCAGTTTGGAGGCTCTTTGAGTAACGCAAGTGAGAAAGAACTATGGCTCTCACTGAGGCAGTGGCGGTGGAGATGGAAATAAATAGACAGAGTCAAATTATAATTTGGGGGCAAAAATGATAGTGTTTGGGTAAGATGTGGGGAATGAGGATGAGAAAAGTGAAAGGAAGATTTCTTGTTTACTATCTTGAGAGTGTAAGAAAATGTAGTGCCAACTAGTAAGATAAAAATGTTAAAGAAGCTGGGAGCGGTGGCTCATGCCTGTAATCTTAGGACTGAGGGAGGCCCAGGCGGGAGGATTGCTTGAGACCCCATATCTATACAAAATAGAAACAATTAGCCAGATGCGGTGGCACGTGACTGTAGTCCCAGCTACATAGGAAGCTGAGACAGGAGGATTGCTCGAGCCCAGAGTTTGAGGTTGTAGTGAGCTATATGATGCCACTGCACTCTACCAGTGGCGACTGAGCGAGACTCTGTCTCAAAAAAATAAATAAATAAATAAAAATGTTAAAGAAGAAGAAATGTGTAAGGGAAATATCAAGAGTGAAATTCTGAACATGATGAATTTGAGATATCTGTAAGACATCTCATGAAATTGATGCAAAGGTAAGTGTATTTATGAAACTTAAATTTCCTAAAGCATGATCTGTATTGAAGATGTAAATATGCACATAGTTGATTGACCTAATGTCTGTTTATTTCCTTAGTCCACAGGTTTTAAAAATAGAAATAAATTCTCTATGACTACTTTTATTTTATTACTGTTTTAAAGATACTTTATGTATGGAAAATACTTTTTAGAAAGCCATACTTTCTAAATACTATAAAAGATACTATATCTTCCCTAGCTGCATAATGTGAGATCCTTACCTGTGTAAAAGGATATCTACCCTACAAGACCCTTGTCAGGATGTTCATGCACCTCTTAATCATTTTTTGTACTTGAATTAAATGAATCATTTCACTTGGTATGAATTTAAAGATACCAGCCTAACTAGAAATCAATACAGATTATTACTACCTAATGTATTTTAAATTGCTTTACTTCTGGTCAACCAATTTAACAAAGGTCTCTGTAGAATATTTGGCTCTAAATGAACCAGAAATTTTGTGGTCCAGAGAAATGGTAGTTAAGCTCAGCCTAGGTTCTGATCTTGGTAATTCTAAAAGATTTACTTAAACGTAATCAACTATAGATTATCAGCAAACTAGCATAGTTTTAGTCACACTAAAGTGGCCACTGGGTAACTGTAAGAACTCTTCTTAATGGGAATATATGTAAGCCTTAGAATTAATAAACCAATCTACCCCAGACACACAAACTCATGATAGGAGTCCAGAAAATCAACTGTATCTTTCACAAGTCCATCATGATCAATAGAGAATTCATCCCACAGTGCTGGATATGAGAAGAAAAGTTTAGATAAAGGGGACAAATGACGCCAATTAAGATAAATATCTGTAAACTAAAGTCTTCATAAAATAATTCCAGAAAGAGTTATTTTCTGTTCACTACTCTACCAGAGATTTGTCTATTGAAGACCATTTCTAAAGGAGTTTTGATTCTGTAGGAATGGAGATGGCTTTGGACACCATTCTTTATAGAACATGACCAATTTTAAGGCCAAGTTTTCTCCTTTAAAAATATAATCACACTGCAAACATCCTCATTTTTTTTTTTCTCATTGGCTTATTGGGGCAGACAAGAATCTTCTCCTTTCCTTCCCTTATAATCAAATTCTGCTGCAACTACAGCTAAGGAGATATCATCCTTTCAGTAAGCAGGTCATCAATCTGGTAAGCAGAGATTAAAATTAATTAACGTGACAACAAAAACTTGTATTTTCGTTGCTACAGTAATGCAAATGCTGAAATACAAAAATGAGTAAACACTGCTTTTCTTACTGTTGAGTTCAAGGTCAAGGGATAGGACCATGCGTGAATAAGGGTTTAAATGCAATGTGGAAACTACCCCAGGCAGTGATAGGTTTTCTCTAAGAGTTACATTAAAGGGAAATGTTTACAATGCAGAATGGTTGGGAAATGTACCCAGGGTAGGTGAGTTAATTCAGTATATGTGTAGGTCAAGTAAAAGCCATCTTGGGTGAGAACACAAGACACATATAATGATCATTGTTGTTCAGACTCAAGTGTGGTTTCAAATCCTTTTCTAGCTTCAGTTTCCTCATTTATTAAATAGGAGATACTAATAATGGCACCTAACTTTTAGGGAAGCTATGAACATTAAACTTACATAAAAATACTTAGCACGGTAGCAGAAATATGGTAAATGCTTAATATATGTTATTTTGTGTTTTTTGAGTTTGTTTTTAAATTTATTTTAGTAAAACAGAAATAATTATGTGCACACTGTAATCTCATTTATCCCCTTGAATTATTAAAATAATTTATTTACGTAGATTCTGTGTGCCAGGTACAGTGTTAGGTACCAGTGACTGAAAGATGACTTTGACATAGTCCTTGCCCTCAAAGAGCTCTCAACTTAGCAAGCTGATTTGAACTTTTATAAATACTCTTAGTCCTCGGCACACAACTTAACATTTCGTTGTATATAGCTTTGCATTGTTGGTTATTATTTTCTGTCTATACTATTAGATTCTGTTCTATTAGATCTTGCCCACTCAATAGAAATAATTCATTTGTAGTTACAAAAGCATCTTCATTTCACTGAGCTCAGCACAGAAAAAAGCTAAGGTCTTGGGAAGTGACAGAGGCCCACAGACATGGACAGTTCTGATTTTATGTAATGACAGACTCAAAGCCACAGCTCAGGTCTCCAAAGCCCTGTCCAAGACTATTTTCCCTTTACAAATCACTGGATAATAAACTCTTAGGAGCAGGCATTTGCATTGCAGTCCATGGCCGTCTCCACAGATTGGATTTCCTCTGCTCTGACACCTTTAGGGCATTGTTCAGGTAAGCCAAAAACCTGTCTGTGTGGCCAATTGAGAATAATTTTATAATCTATTCTAAACTGCACTAATCTCTGGGTGCAAATGAGGTCTCATTAAAATGAAATAAAATAATGGCTATTTGACCTCTCTCTCCTGATGCAAGACCTTAGTCTACTCTCTCTCATTCCTCAACAACCACTTTCATTATCTTGGAGCATTCCTGCAGAAATACAGCGCAGGCCACACCTGTTTCTCCAAGCCATCTTTCTGCAGGTGTTTTAGGGGGAATGCATCTCCCAGGGCTGACTGCTGTGCCTGCCCGCTCCTGATGCACTGAGCTCTGTCATGGAAAGTGTGAGTGTGTTTGTGAATACAGATCTGACAGTGCTGTGCTGCTGGTAGGATGGTGAAATCTCCCTCACCACAAAGGAGAACCCTCAAGTGGCGCAGCTGTAGCAGGAAGGTTCTCCCAGCATTTTATGGACACATCTTATTCAGCTGCTGATCTTCACTTCTCTCTTCCTCAGAGCTTCACATTAGCCACTCACACCTGGTAGGTGGGCTAGGGGAAGGTGATGAGAGCAGGGGTAAGGGAAAATTCAGCTTTGCCTCCTCTCTGTTCAGGTGCTCCTGCGTGGGGTGGGGTAAAATCAAACAAAACCAAAAATTAACAGCTTCTTTCTTCCTTTAGGTAAACAACAAACACTGACCTCCTGCCATATCAGACATATAATAGATGTCCATGGTGGTTATTAGCCACTAGTTCCATAAACGAACAAATGGAAAATTCTGGATTGAGTTTCTTTTTAGGTAAAACACTCTGTTAAATTGTTTTACAAATGGAGAAATTAAAACCTAGAGAGGCAGAATGACTTTCTCGTATATAATGAAACAAATTGAGACTGGTGATGGGATTAGTGCCCAGAATTAGTCCTGTCCCTTCTAACAGCAGAGAGATACAACTGTCTCATTATACAAAAAAGCAACGACAATGAAGAAAAACCTCCTCTCAGGAGTTCAAGACCAGCCTGAGCAAGAGCGAGACCCCATCTCTACCAAAAATAGAAAGAAATTAATTGGACAACTAAAAATATATAGAAAAAATTAGCCGGGCATGGTGGCGCATGCCTGTAGTCCCAGCTACTTGGGAGGCTGAGGCAGGAGGATTGCTTGAGCCCAGGAGTTTGAGGTTGCTGTGAGCTAGGCTGACACCACGGCACTCTAGCCCGGGCAACACAGTAAGACTCTGTCTCAAAAACAAAACAAAACGAAACAAAAAAACCCTCCTCTCTCTATAATGGTAATAAAATTTTCTATATTATGAACACCGGAGATATATCACGTGATCACTGATATATATTTTATATATATATATTCAAATTTAGTCCTTTTTACCTGAAATAAGGCTTCACAGCATGTTTGCTGGTTGTAATATTAATACCTTTTATGTGGGTACCAAAAAAAGGGAAAAGTATATTAATTATATCCTTACCTTTCTTACAAGTAGAATGCCTTGGAACAAATCCTGTATCTCAAGCTCTTTAGGACATACCAGCTCTAGGCTAAAACCATGAGAAAGCAAATAGATCTTCATTTCCAACTTTCTTTTAAAATTGCTTTTGGTCTGTCCTTGCATCCATAGTATGTGTAATACTTCCAAATGAAATACAGTGTTTATGTATAAGATGGATAAGTCAACTTTAAGAAGTTCATTGATTATATTTTCAAACTTTTTGTAGTTGTTGCTGTTAATGGAGCTGACTGAATTTACAAAGTCAGTCAATCCAGGTTTTGCATGGAAACAAGGTCATTATCTCCATTATTTTGTTAAAATAACATGTTGGCTATGATCCTGTCCTTAATTTTCCTTTTAAAATTCAGACAGATCCTCTCTTCTCAATCAGTTTTCTTATTTTGCAGTCTGTGTGATGCCTTAATAAAAGAGACCTCTTCTGCTTTAGAACAATCGCTGCAATATGACTTTGTGAATGAAATTAATTCTTAAACTAGTGGACTATGTTCTGATGGCCCCAATGTTCTACCTTCAAATAAACAACATAGTTCTTTTTCCTTTCAATGTATATGTTTCTTCTTCAGATCCTGTTAAAAATATTGACCACCAGTACTTGTTGAGCTGCTTCAAACTGTCAAAGGCAGTTTGTCCTACACTAGCATAAACTGAAAGACATGACTAAGCTGTAGTGAAATTCAATATTTAGCATTCAAATGATTTTTGCAAATCAAAGGGGAGTATTACACTCAAAATAGTTTTGGTATCTGTAAAGGGCATGGAAAGTTTCTGTATTGATTTTCCTCTTACTCAATATTTCAAATTCTTGTTAAATTTTTCAAATGTGTTTAATGACTTCTCTTTTGTCAGAAAAGAATTTTGAATGAGGAACATAAACAGAAAGTTTATGCTACTCTGAAATCCTTAAAGTCCCTAGAGTATCATCACCATGGTAACTTGAGGTTACATTATGATTTTTAAACATAAGCAAATTGTCTTTTTCAAATTCCCTCTTATAGAGAAGAGCTGCAGGATTAATGAGCCACAGAAATGAAGTGTGCTTGGCTTGGGGTTCTGGTGGCTCTGGCTCTTGCAGATGTTAAAAATTCTATCTGCACTGCCCTTGAGTATGTGGCTAATGAGAAATCAGAGAGTCAACTTCTTTGAGAATTATTAATGTATTTTTTTCAGCATTTAAAACATAGTAAAAGACCTTTGATATTTATACAGAAATTATCCTCATGTTAAATATTTGAGTAACTTAGAAATATACATATGTATAAAAGGTTAGAAATGTTAAATATTTACACTGTGAATATTTGTTTTATTATTAATAGTAAAAATAAATTTAGAAATTATACACAATCTTACAAATGTTATTAAAGAAATATTTCCTTTTTTCTTTGTTCTTCATTAAATATGTAAGATGTTAATAATGTTATTAATACCTTACAATTCTAGGTGCTTTTAACATTTCAAAACACCTGTGTTCCTGGATACCTTTGTAAATATTCTAGAATTTTTCTGGCTCTCCTTCTTAAGATGTATAGAACTAGAGCTATATGCCAGGCCGCAAAAGTCTGGAAGCCTTTGGAGACTATAATTCTTTTATGAAAGATACAGACATCATTTTTTGTGAAGCAAGAATAAAATCATGCCCTTTATTCATTGTCAATGGGCCTGCTCTTCCAGAATGCATTACTATCTTTTATCTAATAGCCTATTACAGACTGCAGAGCATGTAAAAGCAGTGATATTGCTCAGGGTCTAGAGACTTCATTTTTTATTTCAATGCCATTATTAAATAACCCCTTAGATGAAAATTCAATACTGGCATGCTACATGATAAGCTATGTTAATAGCTCATGTTATGCAAGAATTGAGCAATTACTTGAAACTTAATAGCAGGCCTGTGAAAATGTGTAATTGGCCAGATTTTTGTCCACAGTAACGTTATGTAGTTATCTAAGTGTTAGCAGATTAGAATATGGTCCTTTGAAAAAAAATCTCATGAAACGGGGCCAGATTACTAAATAGGGGATTCCTTTTATCTAGCTCTATTAGGATGAGGGTGATAGAAACACTTGTGGTTTGTTTGAATAGAAGTTATAGTGCTATAATGGGATTTGAGGAGTAAAAACTTGACAGTTTTGATGTTCCTTGGGTTTATATATATATATATATGTCCCCAAGAAAGCAGTTTTTTATAATGGAGATTCTTTGTAATTTGAAGAATATGTTAAGATTTAAGCACACAGTAAATGGAAAGGTTAATTTAAATTTGTTAACTGCTGCAGAAAAACAAAAAAAAAAAAAATACAAAATATAAAAAGTCAGGAATGAAGAAGGAAAAATGATCACCGGCTGGCAGATTAGGTGTAATTATAATTAAGGATGATGATGTTATTATATTCAGAAAGCAGTGATACACGAAAACCACATTGGAAAAGAAGAGCAATCATGAAAATTTTGAAAAGTTGGTTTATAAGCGGGAGTCATATAGCTGCGTACTCATTGAATTGAAATAGATAGATCTCACGGTATTTCATAATTCAGGAATAATATCCTTTGCTCCATACCAGTGAAAACAAATGAACTCTTGGAAAATCATTGATCTATGAATTAAATCAGAGATAGGATTTGAAAAGGGGCTTTAACTTGAAATTCCAAATATTTAAAGCAATGGAGAAAGTAAGATAAGTGCATAAGAAAAATTACACACTGGAAAAGAGAAAAAATGAAAGAGGACTGAATTTGTTATGATGTATAAATTCATGACTTCCATAGATGTGTGTGGTAGGCTGAATAATTAATATCCCTTTCTACAGATGTTTGTGTCCTAATCTTCAGAATCTGTAACTATGTTATCTTACATGGTAAAAGAGACTTTGCAGGTATAATTAAGGATTTTGAGGTAGAGATATTATTCAGGATTATCTAGGTCAACCAATGTAATCACAAGCATTCTTAGAAGAGGGAAACTGGAGGATCAGAATTAGAGAGAAAAGACATAAACACAGAAGTAGAGGACAGAAAAAAAAATGCTACACTGATGGCTTTGGAGGAGGGATCCATGAGCTAAGGAACGCGGGCAGGCTCTAGAAGCTGCAAAAGGCAAGGAACTAGATTCTCCCCCAGGGTCCACTAAAGAAATGTAGGTCTGCCAATACCTTGATTTTAATCCAGTGAAACTGATTTTGGATTTCTGACCTCCAGAACCATAATGTAATACATTTATTGTTTTAGGCAACTAAGTTTGTTGTAATTTGTTACAGCAGCAATAAAAAAATGAATACAATGCAGGATATCTGTATACCAAGGCATACCAGATTGTAATATGAAGTTACTAAACTTTGGTCTTTGTAGTTGCAGCGTGTCTCCCTTAGAAGTCCTTGCATCTGCCAGCCACATCTATCATCCCAATTATAAGAAAGTGCCTTTCTTCTTCTTTCCTCCCTCAGCTTTCTCTTTTAAATGTGCATACATAATGAAACCTGATTCGTCCAAGGCCTCATTGGCCTGAAAACATTTCTATAGTCATGGCAATTGTAATAATTCAGACTTCATTGGCACTTGTCTCCACTTTGCAAAGTCCCCACCTCCAAAGTGTTCCTGGGAGCCTCCAGAGGTTGCTTTACATTTGCTTACAAAACAGGACACTTCTGCTGGGGAATTACATTGCTCTCTGGACACCACTATACTTCAAAGGTTATCTCCAGCAGAGTTTGTTGTGCTAGCATATCCTGTGCTCTCTTCTAGGTACCACTGGACTCCTCCTGGAGCTATCCCTAAAACATTGTCACAATTTGCAGGTTAATTTTCAAGAAAAAAAGGAAAGAAAAACAGCTCTCTGTTTTTAGCATTCTACTGTGCTAAATGAATCACAGGCGATGCTCCCAATAACTGACAGTTTTTAGTGACACAGTTGTTTCATGTTTTATTTAGGTTCCCTCTGTTATTCACAGGATCCAAAGCGAATCCAAATGAGGAATACCTGGGAGACAATTTGAATAAAGACACCATGTCATAATCAGAATTGTTGCCTTCCCTTGACAGCCATGGCAACTGTATGGCAGCTAAACCCTTTGGCTGAAATCCTTCTTTATCCAGGGAGCTTTCTTTCCCACAAGTTCTCTCACTCTTTTTCCAAATGCATTTGTATTCAATCTCTTTTCTTTATCTAGGAAGTCATGGCCAACCTTGAAAGTGGCTTGAAGTCCCTCAAACCTCATGAAAATCAACTTTTGGGAGATTGTTTCCACCTGTTTACCAGTGATGACATAATGCCCCTTGGACTCAGCATGGATTCATCTTTACCTCCATTTTTATGCTTGTCTAAGCCTGATATACTATTAATGACCTGGGAGGGACTAGTACGCTTCCTCACAGGGTCAAGCCAGGATTAAAATCTCCATCTACCTGAAAAGATTGCTAGGTAAATAGTTTTTCATCTAAAAATTAGAATCTATTTTAAGTCCTCAGTTTGGGGTTTTGTTGTTAAAAGATAAAGAATCCAGTCCACCTGTGAATATTGTGCTTGCAAAAGTTGTCATCACCTGCAGGATTTGTAAGAACTGTTTATCCACCCCAAACAGGAGAGGTGGGTTTGAAGTCTTCACTGCTTAGGTGGAGCCTGAGTAAATAGCCAGAAATGCTACCTGTAGCCAAGGTAGTTGGTAAATGAGGAGAGCCCTCAGTTCTTTCAATATCTGTAGCTGAGTAATGGGTCCATTTGAAATAATAACTCCAACTTTGAACTAATTTGAACTAATAATTGAATTATTTGAACTAATAATTTTAAGTTTCTTTATATCAGTATTCAGGACTGTTGGCAAAACTTAGGAACAAAAAATAGTGATTTCACACTTTACTCAGAGAAACTGAGATCTGCTCAGCAAGAATATGATGCTCTGGTAACAGTTCTGCCTCTGCATTACTTGTCTATTGATGCATTACAAATTGACCCAAATATTAATAGCTTAAAACAACAAAAAATTATCTCACACAGCTTCTGAGGGCCAGGAATCTGGGAGCAGCTTAGCTGTATGGTTCTGAATTTGAGTCTCTCGTGGGGCTGTAGTCAATCTGTGGCCTAAGGCAATATTCATCGAAGACTTGAATGGAGAAGGAGAGTCTGCTTCCAAACTCACTCACGTGGCTGTGTCAGGAAGCTCCACTTCCTTGCCAATTGGGCCTCTCCTTTTGGCTGTTCCTGACTTGGCAGCTGGTTTCCAACAAAGTGACAGGGGTGGGGAGAAAGAGCCACACCAGTACTTCTGCTCAACTGTATTTATTAAAAGCAAATCACTGAGTCCAGCCCATATTCAACAGGAGACACTTGTAAGGGCATAACTACCAGAAGGTGGGGACCATCGGGCCATCTTGGGTAAGAGCTAGCACAGTCACCAACTTGCTGACTGGATTTGAGCAAGGCACTATGCCTCTTGGATCCTTTGTTTTCTCTCCTTACAAGTTTAGAGAATTTACTGTATAACCTCTTCTACAGCTCTCTGGGCTCTCAACAATGATTAGATACTGGAAGATTTAGATAGAAACGTACTCAATGAATGGGAGAATTTAACTTTAGAACCTTAGTACCTATATCCCAATTGCCGAATGTGATTGCTAATTTTATTTTATTTTTTACCATCTGAGACACCTTCCAGGGATATTTTATTACAATGATGAGCAGCAATCATAATTAGGTATCATAGATTATTTTACATATCACTATTCAAGGATCAGTTCTCAAATCCCTTCATCTTACCATTAAGGAAATTAATATCCAGAATTGTCCTATTCTAACCTAGCTATGTTATTTACTATCTTTCATATGTTGCTGAGTCACCAGGCTAATTATTGAAATTTATTTTTGTAAAATATCATACGTAGTAGGATTGCTTTTGCTAAGGAAATAAAGTAAATAACACATATTGAGAATATACCATATGTCCAGCACTCTTCTAAGTGCTTTTAATCTTTCTAACAGTCCTAGCAAGGTAAAACCAAAATGATTTTCTGCAGTCACACATATAAACCTTGTTACAGTCAGGATTTGATACCAGGCAGTCTGGCTCCGAAACTCGGGCTCTCAATACCTCTATTCTATTGTGTACAGAGATGCTACAGAACTTGCACATGATTCTAAAGCAAATTCAGGGGAAAGACTAAGATGAGAATGCGGCTTACTTGTACAGTAACACACCCAGGGAATTCACAATAGTGACAGCTGCTGTGGAAATTCTGGAAAGGCTCAAAACTTCTTTAACTGTATTCACACCTAAAACTCCAGGAAAATAAAGAGGCTGACTGCATCAGATCTAAAATAGGATTTTGAGCACATCACATTCTTAAATTCTAGGAATTCAGTGTGAATCCCAGTTTCTTAATTACATGTCAAACTCAGTAATTTTACATTTCAAAAGCATAAGGATTTTCTGTTGCTATAGTGCCTCTTAGAGACGATGACTTCATCTTTTGTCCAGGCATATTAGGAAGAAGTTGGTTTTCACTGTGGTATAAAATGATAATGGTAACTAGATATGAGTTGACAAACACCGGTTTCGGTAAACAACAATTATTTCTCTTGTTTTTGTTTTCAGAGTGAGTCACATGCTAGAGAATCACTGGAATAGTTTACAGTGAGGTACACATGATGACTAAAACTTCTCTGAAGGCTTTTTTCCTGTATTTGATCTGTTTCATAGACCTACTAAAAATTCAGAGAAAATTCTGGGTATATTTGCTGGCTGCTATAGTGAAAACAACATAGAACAAACACATAGCTATTAATACTATGTAATGCTTTGAGGAAATAGTCATGTGAGTTGGATCATCAACACAGAATTTTTTCTATTTCAATGTTTAATACAAATTAATACAGGGGGTGGCATAATTTTTGTATTGAGTATGGCTGGCCAGATAAAATAAGGATACCCAGTTAAATTTGAATTTCAGATAACCACAAATGAATTATTTAGTATAAAATATTTGGGACACATTCATACTAAAAAATTCATTGCCTCTCTGAAATTCAAATTTAACTGGCATCTGTTTTTTTACTTTCTAAATCTGGCAACTTTAATTTTCAGGCCTCAACAA
>RJWJ010030618.1:0-19745 GCA_004363605.1 Indri indri | reverse complement strand
AGATAATCTCAGGTCCTTTCTAACTTAAAATCTCTAAGATTCTGAAACTTCTACAGGGTAGCAAAAAATAATAGAAATGGTAAAGTTTTTAAATAAAAATTCAAGTTGTTTTGGGCAACCTAAATAAAGTAGATGCTATCACATAGTGTTCTATCTCACAGTTATTGGGAGAGATAAATCAATGTAAACTATATTTAAGCCCCTACATTCTATAGACAAGTAAAACTAGGCCTAGGTAGATTATACACTTACACTTAAGGTCACAAAGCAAATAATGGCAAGAATTCATATGCAAGAATTCTGATTCCTGGTTTAATATGTCTTCATCCACATAGGATATTACTACCTCTGTTCCAACATGTTTGGGTTTGCCCCCACATATATTTCCTAGATGCAGAAGCCAAGCATTATCTATCTGTATGTATTTTCAATAATCATTTTAAAGGACATATCACTATAAAAACAAATATATGAGCATCTTGAGAAACAGAGATGTATGTGAGTTCCAGTGAATCATTTTATTTGAAGGCTCCTAAGCATAGTATTATAATTCTACTTTGGCTGGGTGCCTACAACTAAAGTTTCCTGAAGTTTTCCTTCAAACTTTCATCTATAAAATTAATAGTGCCATTAAAATAAAGGGATGCAGGCATTAACTGTTCAGTAATTACTGACTATTAGATCTTTCATGGTACTTGAAAAACATCCTCCTCCTAAAAGACATAACAGATTGTAATGGCTAATGGCCTAATTTGCTTCTAACTTTTATCAATGAGTAGTAATAATGGTATTAGAAATATAATAAACAGAAATCTGTTTTGCGAGGCTTGAGGAAGTCCTCGGCCAAAATAGATTTTCTAACTCCTTCTACAAATTGAAAAGAATATTAACCAGACATTCATGGCCACTGGTTCTCATTTGTGATCCCATAACCTTTGTCATAAGGCTCAAGCTGTTAATCTCAGTGCCCTGCCAAATTCCTGCTTTAGTAATTCAATTTTGTCTACCTAAGTCTCCTTATAATTTACAGTAAGTAAATGATTCTCCACTTCCCCTTCTAAAATAATATTATAGTCTTATAGTTTATTCCACCAGCTCCTGCTTTTTCATTCATTCTCTCTCTCTCTCTCTCTCTCTCTCTCTCTCTCTCTCTCCCCCTCTCTCTCTCTTTCTAAGGGGTTAATGATTACTACTCTATACCACCTCCCTTAATCCGAAAGTAGGAAATAAATTTTCATAAATGGAAATACATATGGTCTAATATAGTGCTGGCTATATGAAGCCTTAAAACACCATGTGTAGGAGAAAAATACTTTACAGTGTCATCATATTATTTTAAAACATTCTTTTAAAATCTAATTTCTTTGACCTATCTTTAATTTCTTTTAATTTTAAATGTGGCTATCACTTGTCACTTAAGTCTTCTTCTGTTTTTCTTCCTAGGCCGCTGCTTGGAAATTTATCAGCATGTGCAGTAAAGAGACATTGCTGGTCTTGGGGTTACCAGCTACCAAGTGAGATCGGCCCCTGCATCATGCAGGAAAGGACAGAGGCAGTGTGGATTAGAAATTAGGTCATGTGGCTTTGATCTTGGCTTTTAGCTCTGCCAATAACTTGAATAGGCCCTGGCCTAAAGCATTTAAGTTCCCTGGGTATCTTCATCTATAATTCCTTTTAGCTCTGACATGTCATTAATTTTATCCATTTGGCCCAGAAGCAAACTTGGAGACCAGGGGCTTCTTCAGGAATCTTCACAGACTTCATCGTAGAGAAGAGTGCTTACAAAACAACGCAGTGCCAGAGTTCCAAGGCCTCCATGCCCACTTTAACATCACAACTTATTGTGTGTCTCCACCTCCATCCTCATTACATAGGAAGGGAGTGGGAGAGGAGTTCCAATGCTAACAATTCTTTTTGAAAACCTTGTTCAATGGAATAAAATAAAATAGAGTAGAATAGTATATTGCAATGTAGTATAGAACTCATTCATTTCATGGTTTTCTTTTAGAGTCAAGGTTCCCTTTACCAAACTACAAGAAGTTTAACATTGTCATCTATTCTAGAGAAGGGGTTGGCAAACTTGTTCTGGAAAGGGCCAGAGAGTAAATATTTTCATCTGTGCAGGCCTGTGGACTTGGTTTCTCTCACAACTAGTGTGCTGTTGTATGAAATCCACTGTAGACGATACCTAAACAAAAGTACATGGCAGGAAGGATTTGACCCATGACCTCTAGTTTGCTGATCCCTGATAGAGATTAAAGAATTTGCCTGTTAAAATGTTGAGGTATGTTTGCTTATTAGACAAAATTATTTAGAACTATAATAAAGATTTGAGAATTTTTAAAAAATGGCTATGGAAAATATTGTTTTATGAGTATATTTCTTTTTTCTTAATAGCTAATATGTGAAATAAAAATAATTATTTTATCTTCTATGCTTTCATTCTTATTTACATTTTACATACAACACACTTTTTTAAAATTTTGGAATGCATGAAAATAATGTTATAAAAATATTTTTAAATTTATAAGTCCACTTTGCTATAATAATCTGCCATTAAATACCTCACATTAGACTTATGTATCAAAATATCAACTCTACCAGTATTTGTCTTAGAATTTTAGTTTATAATAATTCTATTATTTTTAGCATGCAGCTTGATGATCTTTCATTTTCTTTATTTGCTCTAATCTCTTAAAAAATCTATTGCTTCTCATGGGATACAATTTATTTTTAACTACTGAGAAGTCACATTTGTATTTGCTATAGAATAGAAATTTTTTGATTCAAGATTTTTTCATGTACTTATTTTTCAATCTATATATACACTATTTTGCTTTTTTTGTTTGTTTGTTTTCTTTTTTTTGCTTTTGTTTTGTTTGTTTCTGAAGAGACGAGGTCTCGCTCTTTTGCCCAGGCCGGAGTGCAGTGCCTATTCACAGGCATCATCATAGCTCACTGCAGCCTTAAACTCCTGGAGTCAAGTGATCCACCTCGGCCTCCCAAGTAGCTGGGATTACAGGCACCAGCCACCACTCCTGGCTTTTCTATCTATGTTGATGATTGTACAGGACCATGATTCCTGTGTGGGATGGCATCACAAAGACCTATCTAAACAATACAACCTCTTGATAGAACATTTGTGAACAAATACACTATAGTGTACATGATAGGTAATAAATATTATTGATTTAATGCATGATACATTTTCTAAAACATTATAAAATTAATCTTAAGCAGGACACAGCCAAACCAGAGGCCCAACTGCTTCATTTTAAAAGTAAATAGTTTTATCGAGCTTAGATTATTAGACTAAAGATGTAAGTATATAAGAAATAAGATAGGCCGGGTGCGGTGGCCCACACCTGTAATGCTAGCACTCTGGGAGGCCGAGGTGGGTGGATCGCTCAAGGTCAGGAGTTTGAGACCAGCCTGAGCAAGAGCGAGACCCCATCTCTACTAAAAAATAGAAAGAAATGATCTGGACAACTAAAAATATATATATAAAAATTAGCCGGGCATGGTGGTGCATGCCTGTAGTCCCAGCTACTCGGGAGGCTGCGGCAGAAGGATCGCTTGAGCCCAGGAGTTTGAGGTTGCTGTGAACTAGGCTGACGCCATGGCACTCTAGCTTGGGCAACAGAGCAAGACTCTGTCTCAAAAAAAAAAAAAAAAAGGAAAGAAGATAAAGACTAAAGACATTAGTAACCCAAATGGTGGTATAAGGTTTTCCTATTTCAATGTAATTATGATTGATAAATGACTATAAAATTGAACACGGTCCTTACAGTATTTTGTATTTTTACCTTGGCTGGTAAATCTCAATGCCACAAATTGAATAAAAACAGAAAAGAATAATTAAAATTATTGGAACCTCTCAGATGACATGTTAATAGGAACAAAGGCACAAGGCTATGCTTTCTTTTTTTAAATTTTTTTTTATTTCAGCATATTATGGGGGTACAAATGCTTAGGTTACATATTTTGCCTTCGCACCACCCGAGTCAGAGCTTCAAGTGTCCAAGGCTGGACTTTCAACACAGCAGCAATTCCATGACCCCAGTCCACTGACTTTCTGAAGTATAGGGAAGCATTCAAGGAGAGTTAACCTATGAAGGAATCTAACTTCACTTCTCAGCTCCAACCTGAAATGAAGGGTTTTGTGATTGCCTGTGAGTTGAGTTAAAACTACAAGTCCATCTCACGCACGGAGGCACTACATATTTGGAAACTGGAACAGAGTTCAGATTTCTGACCCGCCCTTTCCACCTGATGCGCCTGTAACGCTGCTGTAGGTTGACCATAAAATGGCTGCCAGTCATTCCTCTTGCACCTGTATCTGCTCACAACTCCTCCCCTCAAGAATGGCGTCCATTTCTCCTCTCCTTGAATCTGGGCTGGCCTTATGACTTGTTTCCACCAATAGAATGAAAGGAGAGTGATACTGTTCCAGTCCCAGGTGTAGCCCTTACAAGGGCTGGTGGCTTCTGCTTTCACTCTCCGGGGGCTCTGAACCACTAATGTAAAGGACACAGTTACATTGCCAGAGAGACCACCTAGAAAAAGAGAGGTCCCAGCCTTCCAGCTGTCCCCGCCAGAGCCCCAGGTATTCCAGTGAGGTTATTCTGGACATTCCAGGCCCAAGCGTGCTCCTTGCTGAATGCTGCCAAGTGAGTGACCCCAGCTAATGCCACATGGAGCAGAAGAGCCTCCCAACTTAGTTCAGCCAACACAGAGAATTGTGGGAAATGACAAATAAATAAATAAATCAGTAAGTCGTGGCACAGTCTGTTACATTATAACAGAGAACTGAAAAAACATAACCTTATTTTAACTTTGCAGCTTACATTTTGATGTTGTTTCTATATCATTTCTAAAACCATTCTGATGTATTATCCCAAATGCATTTTGCTGAAGATTCATTTTTCTAACTCATGACCGAATTTCTCAGGTCTCACACACATACACATGCATGCACACACACAGACACACACACACATACATACCCCACAGTGATGATTAGAATCAGCCAGGATCTATATGTACTCTCCAATGCTGTTTTTATTTTCTCATCGCTGTCTTCAAGGTGTCAGTGAAGTGTCAAAGTTAACCTCTTTTGATTATTTGCAAATCATTTTTACCATATGCCAGTGAATTCTGCAATTTCTCCAACACACCTTTATCCCTAAGCAATCAGCAGTAACATGAATTCACCAGGAAAAAAAACAAAACGAAAAAGCAGTGCTGCTATGTTTGTGTGTATGTGTGTGCACTTGGGTGTAAACGTGTGTGCATTTTAACCTTCCCTCTACTATAATTAAACCTGTCCATGCTTGTTGTAATCTTGTGATCTGGAAGGCTTAAAATAAAATTTAGCTGGCTCAATTCCCCAGAATGTCTAAACTTTCCCAGCTCTAGGAAGAATGACTTTTGCACCCTCTGTACACATCTGTCCCCCATACTACAGCAGTCAGCTTCCCCCCACCCTGCCATTAATGCCTTAGGTTTCTTCTTGCCAAAGATGTTATGCCGTTTGATAGAACACTAATCTCCGAGAATCTCAAAGTATCAGTTTACCTGTGAACGCCCAGAAACTGTCTCCATCTTTAGCCTCATCCCCTTTTATGTTTTCTTCATCTTTGAACAAATGCATTGCTTTCTGTCTGAGAATGAGGCTTCATTTTGTTGTGGTTAGGAGGGATATTGACCTGAAGGCACACTATTCCCTCTAAACTCAAAGAAGCAAGATCAACATTCAGAATTGCTTAGTGACGAATATCAGTTGGTAGAACAGGTCACCCATGGGCAGGAAACTCCAGTAAATTCAAGGAAGAATCCTTTGTTAAATTAACCTGGAGGCTTTTGCTGAACTAAAATAAGTCTTGGAGAAAGAAATAAAAGGCAGAAGTGGGCAAATAAAATGTAACAGTGGAAAAAGTTCTCTTTCAATATTAATCTCTTGTCATATTTCTACACATTTGTAACAGGCAAGAAGAGGTGATACAAAGGGAAAGTGCAAATTGACAGTCTTAAGGCTCCAATTCAGGTCAATTTATTACTAGGAAAGAGGTTGAGCTGAAAAAATGAAAAACTCAGTCCCTGAGCAGATGAATGGTCTAAAGCCATAGTATTTTCTCACTGGGAAACTAGAGGTTTTAATAGAATCCCATGAATTACAGCTGAGGGTTGCACTCCTCTATGTGATGCAAGCCAAATTTTCAGCTCTAATGATTAGCAAGGTTCTCGTACTTCAGCCTAAATGACACAGGTATGAAGAGCTGTCTTTTGCTGGAATGGGATGTTTTACATTAGCTAACCTCATGTATGACCTCAGCAGGCCCTCAGGTGATGTGGGGACTAAAGGTGGCACGAGGGTGTCCAGCTTCCCGCTCCTCCCAATGACAGCAACACCCAGAACCCCCTTCCCACGTCTGTGCTGCTGAGCTCGGCTGAAAGCCCTGGGGTTCCCTTCAATCGGAGACAAAGATTGTATTTGGAATGTTGACTAATACATCTCAGGAAATGCCATGATCTGGCAACAAGGTTCAACAGCATTTTAATGTTTGCCAGACTGTTGGTGATCAGTACACCATATGTATCCTTCCAGGCTCTTTACGCTGATGGGGAGGTGGGAAAAACAGAGTAAGATTCATCTGAAAACTGAGAGTCAGAATATGCTTGTGGTCTTCGTGTTTATGCGGTGATTTCCTAGAAAAATGACTTTGTTTCTAGGTCGAAGGTTGCCACTAATTTTGTAAGGTGGGGATGCTCTGTGAAGTGATATGGAGCAACAGAAAAACTCTATCTCCTAATGCTTCTCACCGAATACGAAAAGCTGGGAAGAACAAAAAGAGAGATCTGAACTATTAGAAGGTAGAAAGGTACACTTATTTTTTGAAATGGAAATAGAAACAAGTTTAAGATTCAGTGAAGATTCTTTTGCTCTTTCCCTCTTGTAGCTCCGTGAGATTGTGGCGAGACCACACCTAGACTGCTGTGCTGTGTCTTGGGTACCTGAGTACCCAAAAACTTGGACCGAGTTCAAAGAAGATGATTAAAGGAATGGGGGAATTGGAAGTGATTGACTGATGAGAAAAGATTAAAGGAATCAAATCAAGGAACCTGACTGAGCAATAGCTGAGGGGCAAAATGATAAAAGCTACAAATAACCCGGAATGTGCAAACACCAAGTAAGGAAAACATTCCTTGTTATAAATTAGCAGAGGAAAGTTTCGGCTGAGAATTAGAAAAATCTTATGAGAGAAAGTATTCAATTAGCCAGCTGATTACTAAGTAATGAGAGTAGAGGCTGGATCACGAGGAACATTTTATAAGCAGGGAGAATATATTTCCAAAGGTACATGGTAATGAATGCACTTGGAAGGCACCATGGCCCGGACGACTTATCAGAACAAAATTCCAATAATTGAGACTAGTTAAATTTAGAATTACATTAATTACATTAATTTGTTCAGTCTTCTAAAAGGTAACTGGTTACTATAGAGGAAGGGTGGCAAAAACCTGCAGAAATTGCAGACTCGGGAAACCAGGTTTAATGTCAAACAATTTACTACAAATTATAACATGGAAATTAAATGCATAGCATCTTAGTGGACTTAATGAGGTGAGCAACAACTGCAAAGACTTCTAATGAAAAGTGAAAATAATTGAAAAAAGGCATTTCTTGTAAAGGTAGGCTCCAGTAATGAGAACCATGGCCGGCTTTGAAGCTTTCAAACAATCCATTCTGTTGACCAAAAAGGATCTCTTTTGCTTGAGGAAGTCGTTTTTTAGTTGTCCTCATAAAATTCCTAGTGTGACTTTGCTGATAAAAGTGTGCTAGCTTTCCAAAGCAACTCTCCTCTATTTAGACTCTTAGAACAAAGGTTACAGAAATCTTAGATACAATTTGCATAATCATCGACCAAATAACTTGCAATGTTAAAACCATCCCTTAATTTAAGCGTCAGACCACGCGACTCTTAAGGATGAGCCCTCCTGACCCCTTCATTTTTGGGAAAAATTGAGTTCATAAAGTATTTAATGGAATCTAGTGAACTAAAGTAATCTTATACTATTTTGCAGTGTAAGACCCAATGTTTACCCATTCACCTATGAGCTATTTGTTTTGTAATTGTGTAGGATTACAGACATATTGGAACTCTTTTTGATACACTAATGATTTCTTATTTGTTTTTGTCCTACTTGAGCCCCATTTTTCTGATAAACTGGACAATTCTCCTCATGATAATTTTCATCCTCTGCCTCCATTTAACTGCACACACCCCAGTTTGCTCAGTGGTAAATTTTACAAGGGTCCGCTACCAGAATTAATAATATGAGCCTGCTTTAATTTGAAATTCCAGTCCTTTGCTACAATAAACACCCCCAAGATTTCCTCCAGAAGCACTTAATAATCTGTTTAACTGTGCCGGCAGACACAGGTATGGTTAATTTGAAGTCTGGCCATTCCCTCCTGTTGCCACTCCTTTGTCCCCAATAATTAGTAAACAAAACAAAATAGTCTGGGCGTAAATATATTATCCTAGTGCATGTGATGAATGTTATTTTTTATTCTCTAATTATTACCTTCGACATTTTCCTCCCTTCCCTTCTCTTTATTTTTCCCTAAAGAAACATAGAAACCTTGCAGAGCTGAACACACTTAACTGAAGCATCCACCACAAAGCGGTGGCTATTTCCGTTCTCACCAGCAATTTCTGCTTCCTGCGTACAGTGTGCAGCTTCATTTTACATCAGTAATGGTTCCATGCAGAGAACAAGATCTAAAAGTGAGGAGAAGCACTAAGACAACATCCCCCAAATCGCTGTCATATAACTTGAAGTGGAAGGGAGCCCAAAGACTGGGAAGGAAGCACAGCATCTGAAAGCCGCGTGGGATCAGATATATCGTATTGGAGAAAGTTTTCCAAGATCGGGTTCCTGAAACGACAATCATTCATCCCGCCGTGAGAGAGAGAAGGCGCACGTGCGCTCACAGGGGCCTGCTAAAGGGTGTAGGGTTACGCAGAAACATTTCCTTGTGCTTTTTTGTACCTCTCCAGGGAATGTATTTGTATACAGAACTCTCTTCTTATTACATAAAAATCCAGTAACGTATCAATACATTAATTGCCACCTGTGACTTGCCCTTCTTAGAAGGAGTAAGACCAAAAGAAGGACATTTTTTTTTCTTTTTAATTTCAAAGTTATATGCAGAGTACCTTAACTTGTTTTTATTACCTTTAATTAGCTTAATAATCTTCACATTTCCTTGTTGAATAACTGCTAACTTAATGTGTTGCCATAATGCATTTTTAAATTACTGCTTTAAAAAATTCAGTGCTGATTTCCAGTTTCCGCTCACTGTATTAATTATCCATAAATATGTGTGAGATTTCCTTCAGCAGATTTTCACAATCTCCTTATTATCACTATATAGACACTTTAAAGTGCTACAACGATTCAAAGTTCAACATCCCTGTAATTTACTCAGCCTTATAATTGATATTTATAAGCTCAGCAAACCTGGAAGGAAAGAGAAATATTAGCCAGCCCCATTCAAGTTCAGAGACCTTTAATTTGGGTGTAATTGTGGGGATCTTATTTTTGGAGACTAACAGTCCTGCCCGCCTTTGTGCTCAGATATGTGTGCCTCTCAGGACACAGTTTCTCCTTTTAAGCAAGAGATGCCTTCCCTGAACCTGCGCATTCCTGTAAGCTTGAGTTGAAAAGGAAAAGTGAACAAACCAGTTAGTAAGCTGTCAGATGGACGACTGCTGGACTCTTGTCAGCATTAACAGGGTAGAATTAAAAATGAAATGCCTAAGTCCTAGCTCCTGCCATACAATGAGGAATGTGTCCCTGCAGTCACAGAACCTCTATTTTCTTATCCAAGATAAAGCCCAAGATTACCCAAGATAAAGCCCAGCACTGTTGTGAAGAAATGAAGCAATATAGACACAGGGCTTTGAAAACAGTGAAATGCTATAAAATGTGAAGATATAATTATTAACGTACTAATTTACAGGGCGGGGGCACCTAGAGCAGTGGGTCCCAAAATGCACTTCCCAGATGAGCAGCATCAGCATCACCTGAAAACTCATTAGTGTCTACTGCACCCCAAATTCTAGGGTAGGCCCAGCACTCTGTTTTAACAAGTCTTCCAGGTAACTCTGATGCCTGCTACAGTAGGAGGACCAGTGACTTAGTCTGTATCTGTGATCTTTCAAAGTACTTTTGGGTTGGATTCTCTATTAAGAGTCATAAAAGGGTCTAGAGCCCATGAAGGGAAAAGAGAAAATGGAAAAAGCTATTCTCTCCTTCACTTCCCCTGGGCAGCGGAGGGCAATGAGGGAAGGTAGTGGTTAAGGGTTTGTGTCCTATAATCAGATTTGCCTAGAGTCAAATCTTGACTTTACTAGTTCAGTGATTTTTTGGCAAGTTTCCTAACCTCTATATCTCAGAGGCTCACCTGAGGATGTTACGAAGTAAAAAAGTGAATTCATATGAAAGGCGGTGCCTACAACACGGCAAGTATTCAAATCAAGTTAGCTATTGTTATTCTCTAGGTCTGACTTTCTGGCCGGCCCACAATGGTATATTTGAACCAACTAGTTACCTGGATGTATAAATAAAATGAAAATAAAGAAAATATTATACACTATTTTGGGGTATATATGCATATACAAATGTACACACACACACACACACACACACACACACACACACACACACCTCTTCTGTGTGGACCCAGGCAAATCCCAAAGGCAAATTCACAGAATAATCCCAAAGAGTCTCCCCAGTACACAAGTATCCCAGACCTTACCTCCCTTTCATTTGTTACTTGGATACTGCAGATTTATGACTCCCCATTGTGCCTCTCTGCAGATGGAAAGTGTTATCCATCTACCTTCAAGGAACGAGGAGGCAGAGTTGAAGGAGAAAAAGAAAGCCTCGCTGATTATTTTTATGAACACATAGAATCAATTTCAAACAGACACTGAGAAAAGAATCTTTAAGAATTCCCCCTTTAATGGAGAGAAGGCAGTCATTAATTTCATTACAAAACATACAATGTATATTCATTAATCTATTTGTGAGGTGCTCAGAATTTTCCAGGTGCACTGCTTATTACTGGCATTAAGTGTACTGCACTTGCCAGAAGCAGACAGTGAAATAATACAAATAAATCCATGTGCATGGAAAAAAAAGCCTTGGGAAATCTGTGAGACACTACAATTAAAGCGAGATAGACGGTGACTCTTCTGAAAAAGAAGAATGAGGGAATCAAGAGCTTTCAGTGTGGCCTCATGAAGGATTATTCAAAGATCTGAGGGCAAAAAGAGGAGCCCTGCAGGGAAAATGGGAAATACAGGCTGCAACCAACGAGAGTAGAGAAAGGATAAAGACGGAAAAGGAATGTCAGGGTGTATCCTCCAGGGTTGGAGGAGGCCCTGTGCAGTACTGTTCTGTTCTAGCAGAAAGAAGACGACTTGGTAGGAAAATTGCCCCTTAATTAGTACAGCCAACTCTCAAAGTACTACTAACCAGATCCTTAAGTTCCTTTGTCAGTCAGCGAGTTAAACGCAGAAAACATTTTCCTATGGAAACATTATTCACAGTGGTTTGGCTTTCTGGACAACCCACAATAGGATATTTAGCCCAAAATGAAATTGAATAGAGAAGCTAATCCTTAAAAATATGATTTCAACTGTGTCTAACCAGCATCTTTAATATTTGGGCCCTTGGAAAAACAGAGTTCGAGTTCAAAGATGGGATGCATCAACTGAGTCCTGCCTGAGTCCAGGCCAGCAGCTTGGCCCATGTCCCCCAGATGACCACAGGACTTTACGCAAACAGCACATTCTCAAGGAGATCATTCCTGACCATCTTATCTGTTATAAGATTTCAACACTCTCTCTCCATAGCATTCCCTAATTCTGTTCCCTGTTTTATGTTTCTGTGTAGCACACCATCTAATACACCATGGATTTACTTGTTGATATACGTACTGATTTGTGTCCCCTAGGAGAATGTAAATTCAGCTAGGGCAGGGACTCTTGTTTGACCAGTAATGAACCTCCAGTGCCTAGAACAGTATCTGATATACAACAGACACACAGTGCATATTTGTTGAATTTAGTTATTTATCTGTTTATTTATTAACTATAGATTGGAAAGCCGGGGCTGGGCCAGAGACCACGTAGATTCTCCTGGATCCATGGCAATGCACAAGAGAAACTGAGTCTCTAAATCAATCTTTCCCCAAATGCTCAGAATTGGAGAGAGAAATGTGTGCATATTAGGGAAGCGGGGTGGGAGTAGAGCAAGTGTTATGCATGAAAGATTCCTGGCCTGAGAGCAAAAACACCCTGGATTCTTCTCTTGTTTCTGGTACTTACTAGTATATGACCTTGGACAAAACACTGACTCTCCGGAATCATTGTTTCTCACTGTTCAGCAGAGAGATCATGCTCTGTGTATCATTCAGGGCTATTGATGGAGATCAACTAGGAAAGATCAGCATGTGATCTTCACAGGAATATCAACATGTGAAAGTGCTCCGCAAACAATAAAGTGCATCCTCAAATAAGGAACTAATGATGGAGAAAGGGTGATGTTTACAAATAAATAGGGAGATTAAATCTGCAATGATCCTCTGTGGGATGCTAAGGCTGTATTTTTCAGAATATAGCTATCTATTAATATAACACCTAGCGCAATAGTTATCATGTGCAAAGTAAGCAGGCAGACTGATAAAAGTGTGGGTACAACTGACATTCTTAACAGAAAAGAAGAGAAAAAGTTTAGGAAAATGTTCAATGAAATATGATGCTAAAACATTTTGAGTTGGAAAATTATACCTTAGTTCAAATATAACTTTCTCAGAGAAGATTTCCCAGAGGTAGCCACACCTCTCACGCCTCTATGCATCAAAAATTTAATCTCTCCCTAATAACCTCTATCACAATGGGTAATTATATGGATAAAGCATATAATTTATTTGTTTACTACCTTTACTAGCTTTCCCCACTATCTCTATAAGTTCCATGACCGCAAGACCATTTTTATCTTGCACACTAGTGAATACCCAGAACCAAGTACAGTATAAGCCACATTGTAGCAATAACTCAATAAATATTGGTTGGTCAATCAAATGAATGAGTAGACAAATGCATGAATAAATGAACAATAAGTGAACAAAGACATGAATGTATACACATGTGTGTACATACAGGCTTGAAGGTCAGGGTCTTAATAAGAGAACCAAATCCATCTGGCAATTCCTTCCATGCACGAGCTAATAATAAAATACGATGGTATTGTATTCTGTTTTAGCAAAGAGAGCTTTGCTGGTAAAATAGTTAACTAGTGCCTGATGAGAAGAGCTAAAATGGTCTGTGAGCCACTGATTCACTCCTGCTTTTCATTCAAGCTTTGTCACTGGCACAGGAGCAAACAAGTCCTGCTTGACCTGACCGGCTAAACCTGTCAGGTAAAGCCCTACTTAATTACAGGCAGAGAACCCTGGCACATCATTTGCAAGTCTGTCTTTAGACAGGTTTGTTCAACAAGATCCATATATGTGTGTCTGCTGTTGTACTTCGGCTGGTTGGTCTGCAGTGGGAAGGCAGAGGCCCCATAAGGAATTGAAAATGTCAGAGTGACAGCCAGCCACAGAGTTCTGTCCCTACAAATTTCCAAGACATGGATCTGACTCGAATGACCACATGGGACATGGAAACCTGGCACTGATATATGATAGAATAGCCAGACAGTGACAAAGATAAGGCCCGAGGGAAGGACATTCAACCAGGTCTGCAAAAGTGCATACTCCATCTTTTCTACAGTGCGGCCTATTGAAAAGAGCCTTGGCTTGGGAGTCAGGTGTCCAATTGATTTGGGGCTCATTTACTTACTGTGTTATTTACAATTTTATGCTTCCCCATTTGTAAAATGTGAATAAAAATATCTATACTTCAATGTTGTAAAGGTTGGAAGTATATGTATTTGGCAGGCATACAGTGAGAATTCAAAAATTATAGCTATTAATTGTTATTTCCTGGATTATATGGTTGTCTCATAAGTCTTGCCATACAAATAGTTTGCACAGAGATATCTTTCTCTAGCTCAAACTTGGCTGTCCAAGGTGGGTTACCTGGAGGGCATTAAAAAAGACTTGTGCCTGGTTCCTACCTCCAGAGATCCTGAAGAAACTGATCTGAGTTGCAGCCTGGGATTCCACATTTTTAAAACTTCCCTGGGTAATTCTAATGCACAGCCAACCTCAAGGACCACTGCTCTGGCTGAAGACCTCTCCACCCCAAACCTGACACCAAACAAAACAAAACTTGCTCTCTGTACTGCATGAAACACTAACACTAGAAGTCCTTTCTTACAGAAAGTCAGCCCTGTTGTTCTCCAATGAGTTTACGTGGAAATAGTCTTGGAAGAAGTTACTAATGTAATTTGATATTAGGATATAAAGAGTCTTTCTCTGGGGCAAGTTTTGAGAAGAGAAAACGGAACAGGGCATCCGGTGGGAAGAGTGATACAGAGAAGGGAGGCTGGAAACAGCAGATGTGCATTAAACCTACTTCCCAACATCCCACCAGCTCTTTTGTTTCCTCCAGGGCTATTAGCAAACTCAGAACTCAACTTTATACTCAACTGCCATAGCTGTGTCCTTAACCAGAATGTCTTGATATTTTTCTATTTGCCCCTTTTTAAAATTATTGATTATTTCTTTTTTTCCTATGACAATTGCCTTTGGGTTTATTTTACCTGTTCTTTTATTGTGAGACTACATAAATTGTTTTTGGAAGAGAATAGGGAATAAATAAATGAATAAAATATTTCACCATTTTGCTGAAAGTTTGCCTTGCATTACTTACTAAAAATACAAAGATGCTACCAGTAAAGTACTGGTGACCAGCAAAGTCACCAGTAACTCAGACTAACTCTCAGATATAGCAATATAATAGTAGTAGTTCTGGTGGTAATTATAATAACAATAAAAAGCAAGTAAGAGTAATCACTTTTGAACATTTACTCTGTGCCAGACACCATTCTGATTAGTTTGCACATATTAACACATTCGGTCCTCACAATAACACTATAAGCTAGATAATTCCCATTCTACATATGAGGAAATACAGGCATTAAATAACTTTAACAAGTTTCAATGGCTAGAAAGTAGAAGAGTTAGGGGCAGGGTTACCAGAGAAAGTATACTTAAACTTTTGATAAGAAACAGTTTTTTAGCCTAATTATATCTTAAATAGCACATAGGATAATAATTTTTTTTTAATTTTAGTAATGTAGTTTTGGGGATATTGTTATAGCATAAAAGTTATTCATTATTTATCTGAAATTTAAATTTCACTGGATGTCCTGGGCTTTTATTTGCTAAATCTGGAGACCCTAGTTAGGAGTAAAAGCCCATCGGATTCCAGAACATGTACTGCGACCATTACGATCTGCTGTCTCTGCCTTCAGGAATGATGGCCGTCTGCATGGTTCTGGAGATCTGGGAGCAGGGGGTGAAGTAGAAGATTTGGCTGCCATGTATCAGAGCCATGCTGGCTGCCAGACTCCTCTCCCCAAGGGCATCACTTAGTCTACTTGCAGGCTCAGCCCTGCTCCCTGTCCCCAACCTAACACGATGACTTTGGCCCTGATGGTACTGACATTTTAGGTGTCAGAATGTCTTCTTACAGTCAATTCAGCCAAAGTGTGGTGTCCTCGATCTAAAAGTGGTTCTTCATTTTTCTCTCCCATCATCAGTCCACCGGGGACCCCAGTAACTCAAGAGTTGGACTTTGGTCTTGACTACTGTTCTACATGGACACTTAGGTAAAATGATTAGTGCATCTGCCCTTGCCAAGGCTGGCATCCTGCCTTGTTTCTGTTATACCTTCCCTTAGGGACTGGAGTTCTGCCCCAAATTTTAGCCTAAAAGTGTTGCTACCTGTTGATAATCTTTACTGATCCATTTCTTCCTTAAATTTGGGCATGACATTACTCCATCTTCCCCACTGCTGAGTGATCCTTACTTACTAGGACACCCCCATTCTTCACCTGGAACTTTTGTCTGTCATTAATTACTTCTGAAACCTCTGGCCTTAAGCTACTAGATTTGGCTAGCCAGACAGAACCTCCTCTGTGCAAGCTTGCTCATTTTAGTCCCCTGCCAACTCCTAGACTGTGCCAATGGATGGTTTGAGCTCTAGGTCTTAGTCTTTCCCACCTGTCCTGTCCATCTGCAAGCAACCAGTCAGGCAGTCCTGGCTGGATCCCCAGACAGGACAACATGAACAGTCTCTTCCCCCTGGCACCTTCCTAACACCGTGCTTGATCCCTTTTTAGTAGCATTTGAATTCACTATTCTGTAGACTTGGACCCCTGTCTGAAAGTTTAAAGTGCTTGGAGATTCTTGGGGGCGGGGGTGGCAACAGGACTGCATAAAAGCTTTGTTTATCTCCAGAGAAAAAGAACTAAATGGTATCCAATAAACCCTGAAGCGAATATTAGGAGAGGAAAAACTATCCAAATTCAAGAACTACAGGAAACTTGGGTTTATTTTTTTAATAACAAATCATGCCAGACAACCTAATTAGCATTTTGATGGTGTTATGACATGACTAGTTAATGTAGCAGTTGGTGGTAATATCCTGGATCTTTCTTTTAATGAATCATTTGATAGCATCTCATGAAATTTTTACTCCCTGTTATCACTGTGTAGTTTGCTGCAATTTGCTCAATGCCTCTTAATAAACATACAGACAAACAAGTCCCCTGCCCAAGGGAGCTTACAATCAACAAGAAAAGTCAAGCAGAGAAGGGGTTCCCACAGGAAGGAAAATAAAACCTCTTACGACCAACACAGCCTGCTCTAAATTACCAAGTGCACTGGCCGCATCATCAGTCATCTTCACAAACACTTATTAAATGCTAATCCACACATGGTGATGTGTAAGGATCTAGCTCAAGGGAGGGAAGCAGACGTGGTCCATGCCCTGCAGGAATTGACAATCATGAGAGCTGGAGAGAAGAGATTGCACTACACTTCTCTTCCCCACCTTGCCTGGTAGCTCGCTGCATTAGTGTTGCTTTTGCCTGTGAAATACAGTCATTATGTCTGTAAGGACTGTTTTCCTCCCTGTGCTTGGGAATACAGCAGTTGACCTCTTCAGCTTCTGAACATTTTTCCCTTAAAATAAATTAGGTTTACTTTTTGATTGTTTGTCAAATCTGAAGTCCTTCCATATATATATAACTAGGCCTCCTTTTAAAGATCTTTAATTTTGGATTCTTTCTTAATTCTTAACATATGTTCGAGTGTGCTCTGCTCATCTTTCAAGAGCAGATTTCAAAAGAAACTTTATAGTAAGTATCCCCTTTCAGATGGGGCATTAAATCTTAATGTAATTTACATGTGCTTCTGTGTATATATGTGCATAAACCTCTGTGTGAGCACCTCTATCCTTAATTACATATAATACACAATATGAATATGTAAAATAACAATCAGGATTTATTGGGTACTCCCAAAGTTTTATGTATGTGCTGACATACTAATCTTCTCATTTAATTTCACAAACCTTATAGAAGAGGTAAGATTACTGTCTATATTTCATAGCTGAGAAAACGAAGGCACAGAAAGGGGTCACACAGTAAGTCAGTCATGAAGGTGGGATTGGAACCCATAGTCTGACTCCAGACCGAGGCTCATAACCAATACATTGATTGCACTTTTATTTTTAAAGTTTCAATTTGTAAAATTCACCCTGATGATTCTAAGGTTCAGCCAGTTTGAGAAGCAATGACGCATAGAATGCTGTCACACCATTTGCCCCATTAAGGTTGACCATACTCGCTTCTAGAACAGACACTGGTTAATCACCTCTGTGGGACGGTGAGGATGTGCTAGCCACACATCCCACCCTGAGCTGCTGCTGCACACACCGCCCCTTGGCTGGGTTCCGCCTTCAATGCCATCTCCCAGGACCCTTACACTAGTGCTGGCGACTTTCACCTTGAGAACGCACCCTTCTCATTCTACAGCAATACATTTCCAAAGAATCCTCAAACACAACACAATTTACTTTTCCGTGCTAGTGAAGATTTATGAGGGCACCAAGTGTATACCAGCAGGCAATTACAGCCCACTTGAAAATGCCTTCGCAGAAGGCTGAAATCTGATAGGGAAGCAGGGAGAAATTCTCAGAGGGAGCAGGCCTCCAAATTCTGCTTTTTCCAAGTTTAAATCATCCCAATTTGGGAACATAATATTTTTTAACTTTCACAGGTCAACTTTTGTGTTGCAATGTATGATGCACTTAAATATTTTTTTCCAAGAGCATACATAGCATTGGACTTTACGCTTGCTGGATCAGATGGGTCCAATGTCCTCCAGCCAGCCTGCCCACATGAGAGAACTTCCACTGCTTCTAAGACCCAGGGTCTAAGTGAAGGAGTTAAAAGCAAATAAGTCATCATGCTTTTCACTGTCTAACACCACAATCCTTGCCACAAGTTGATTAGACCAAGATTGTCATTTGACCCAAAGAAGCAATTTATAGGGTGCCTAGTGATCCATGAAACAGCTGTATGCGAGAATTCCACCTGACAAGGTACCTTGTGTTGGATAACTATTAATAAACCTTACCAATGCCTCTCTCTCTCTCTCTCTCTCTCAGAGAATGCAAATGTAAGAAACAGTAGAAACCAGAAGTACAAATGTAAATAGAGCCAGGAGGTAAAAGTCAGAAAGAGGGAGCAGAGTTGATCCTATTAGTTGGCAGAACCAAGAGCAGAAAAGCTGTCACCATAAGGGCTAGTCTTGGGAGTAGAAGCCTCAGATTCTTGTTGCTGAGGTAGAGACCAGAGAACCAGAGACACGGTGTAACCATTCACAATCCTCCTGTCAGGGCTGCCTTCATGGGTGTGGGACCTGAGCAGGCTCACAGGCCCTGAGTGAGGAATCCCCACCCCGTCGACCCTGCCCACGGTTTAATGCTCTGTTGCCACCATCTTGAAATTCTCCATAGGATTTGAACATGGAGCCCCACCTGTGTATTTCGCAGTGGGCCCAGAGAATTATGCAGCCGGTCCTGCTTCTTGTCTTTTATGGCCCAGCCTTTTTGGTACCTGAGATTCTTTTCTGCCTTTTTCAATGGGATATCCAAGCCTTGTGGATCCTGAAGCTTATATAACCATGAGAGTCCCCTTAAAGAAAAAAGATACAAAATTATGACTATAAGAATGGGTCTGAGGTGAATGTTTATCTAAATTGGTGACATAATTACAAACATTAGAAAATCCAGAAACCTAACTGTCTAATGTACCTCTGTAACGTTTCTCATATTTTTGTAGCATTCTCTTTGGTTGCCTTTTTATGTGGCAATGGCTTTTGTGTTTTTTCAGTCTTTCCTACAGTATAGTTGTTAGAAAATGTTTTTAAAATTGAAACGAGGGAGTTTAAATTTGTTTCACAACTTGATGTTGTGAAAGAAATATCATGTACATTTTTAGAATTGTTGCCAAATTTGTAAAAACCCCTGGTTTCCTTTGTATGTAAGTTCAGCATATTTCAGGATTCTTTATGCAAGGACTTGCCTTAAACTCCCTTGAGATAGGAAAGCCATTAACCAATTTGTGTGTGATGTCCTACATTGTGGCACCAGGTAAGTCACCAAAGGGAATATTTCTGGAATTCATTCTGACTAGCATTAACTTAA